>SKCR01010606.1:0-44861 GCA_019454045.1 Zanthoxylum bungeanum | reverse complement strand
GACGCTAGGGTCATATTATCCAACAGTAAGTCTCTGAACGACCTCTTCCTTTTTTATGAATCTGTGTTGCTAGGGAAAGATTTATGGTTTGCTGGGTTCTGCTTTAGGGTACTTTAGAGACCACATGTTTAGCTAACATGGAAACCGTGAGTAGTTTCTTTTAGCGATAGACTGACTTCCCCTTCCTTCTTTGTTTTTCTGGGTGTCAGGGATGTCTGACAGCGGTTCCTCCCCTGAAAAGCCTGCTAAAATCTCAACTCCCCCTGCTGAGGAGCTATCCTCGGGTTCGGGGGCACCTAGTGTAGAAGACCTTGACACTACCCCTACTCCCTCTGAGATCGAACAAGACTCCTACCATCAGAGGGTTCCTCGGAAGGACCCAGAGCCCGGTGAACTTGGATCGTCGGCTCTGGATATGAACCGCCCCTCCAAAATAACTGAGGATGATCTGGCGCTGTTGCGGCAACGATATGACATCCCAATAGATATTGCCCTTGAAGTTCCCGGCCCGATGGATCGTGCTAGTCAACCTGATGAGGGCTCGGTGGCACTTCTTCCTGCTTTTTTTGAGTGTGGGCTGCGGCTGCCGATGCAACGTTATTTTGCTTGGATGCTGGCCGAGATGGAGATTGCCCCTTGTCAATTGAGTTTAAATAGTTGGAGGATTCTGGCCGGCATATATGTGGTTTGGCACCGGGCAGGCTTAGGTGTACTTGTTTGGAAGAGGTGAATAGGTTATATCGTTTGAAGTCTAACCCAAAGACTCACTACGGTTGGTATTACCTCTCTGCTTATGATAGTTCGTCCAACCTTGTCCAGAAACTCCCCGACTCTAACAAGAATTTCAAGGATCTTTGGTTATGGGCTACTGGGGATTGGGGTCGGGTCCTGAGATCGTTTGAGGAGGACGTCTCGGTTCCGGACATCTTCAGGGTGGGAGGTTAGGAGTTTAATACCCTTTTTTTTTATTCCCGTTCTTAGTTTCTTAGGTTTTTAACTTCTCTGGTTCCTCCCAGGTGTTGGCGAGATGCTCCCAAGGTTTCTCGTCAGGTTCGGAGGCGGGTACATTGGGCTCGGGGGTATGCTGCCCACTGGAGGAAGTTGGTCAATGATGCGACCTTTGTTGATTCGGGCCTTACTCGGACCGTCCCTCCGGAGGTCTCGGGTCGGATAGGTGGATGTCTGCTGGCTGTTTTGATGATTTTCCCTGTTTGTTTATCATGTGTTTGATTCTTGTCTTGTTAATTCTCGGATCCTGATTTCTCTTCCCCCTTTTTTGTAGGCATGTCGAAGAGGCCAAAGTTTCTCGAGAAATTGGCCGGTACTATGAAGAAGGCCGGTCATGCGGAAACTGGAACTTCCCGGACGCAACCTGACCCTGCTGGGGCTGAGAGGGAGTCTCAAGGGAAAGTTCAGCCGGCTGCTCGGGTCTATCTTCTCCTGTGCGCAGTCGTCAGGATCTGCTCGTCTCGTCAGTCCACCGAAGCCTCTTAGAAGAGGAGGAGGCAATCAGTTCGGGTCGGAGGAGACGAGTTGGTTCAAGAGGAGGAGGAGGATCCTGTCCCGGGCAAGAAGAAAGATTTTCGTCGGGGGGGAAAAAATCATCCGTGGGCTCCTCCAAGTAGCGAAAGGGTCCTGTAATCCTCGGGGTGGATGATTTGGGGGAAAGCATCCGGGAGGCTACTTCCCATTTAGTGCCGGCTTTCAATGAATTGGCCGAGGTGATTCCCCCGGGGAGGTCTCGAGATACGAGGATATCTCTCCCGAAGCTGTGTAGTGACCGAGATGAGCTCTCAAATGGAAAAGGTAGTTTTATTTTTTTCTGACTTCGGTTCTCGGTCTTCTTCGTATCATATCTTGACTTTCTTTGTTTCCGTGCAGGCTACTTACCTTATGGCGAAGAAAAAGGACCTCCTTCTGAGTCTATTGTCCGAGGGTGGTCAGGCCCAGAGGCTTCAGAATCGTCTTACCGAAGTGGAAGCTAAACTGGCCGACCGGGAGGAGGGGTGATAAAGAATCACGAGGCGACCGCCATTGAGAACTTCAAAATTAATAAGGCTCTTAAGGCTGTGCTGTGCTGGAGCGAAAGCTTGCCGACAATGCTCGGGAGGATTTGAAAACTGCCCAATCTGAGATCGGCGTTTTGAAGGCCAAGGTGGCCAGTGTTGAAACCAAATTGAAGGCCAATGAAGAACAAATGGCGCGGGCCCGAGATGACTTGAGAGGAAAGAGGCCGAGCTTGAAGAAGAGGAGGCCGATCTTGAGGCCGCGAAGGAGGCCATTCCTTGAGGGGGTTGGTGATTGTGCTGATCTAATACCGATGGTGCTGCCAAGTCTGAACATGGACCCTATTTATGCGGCCATCAGCTTTTGCAAGGGGGATATATCTGAGGGGGAGTTTCGGAAGTGGCTTCCTCCTCCTTCCGAGGAGGTGAGGTGATGGATCCCGCCCCGGTTTCGGTTGTTCCGGCTTCTGAGGCTCCCCATGAAGAACGACCTGAGGTTCCTGCCGCCGGCGAGGACTGCCTTGAGATCCCTCCCCCTATCCTGAAGCAGAGGTCTCTCATGCTGCCGAGGATGAAGAAAGCTGTTCTTCCTCCTGAGGTCGAGCCAATCCTTTCGTCGTCTGAGCTGCTGAGGAAGAAGTCCCCGCCCCTGTGCGGGCTGAATGAGAAAGGGTAACCCGACAGGGGCCCTATGTACACTGAATTTTTTTTTTTTGTAATAACAATTTTAATGCATTTTGACATATATACATGTATGTTATTAGTCTTTCTTATCTCTTTCTCTTTTATCTATGCTTCCTGTTATTCGACTCTCTCTTTTTTTTTTTTTTTTTTTTGAACCCTTCGGGGTCAGCATGAGCCGGAGGGGTATAACCGACCCGCGAGTTGAATGTTTCCTCCCCAATCGAAGGAGGAGTTGGCCCGGTGGGACGCAACTGCCCCCGAGCCGAGAAAGGAACTTGGACCTGGGGGAATGTTACGTCCCCAGTCCAAAGGCTGACTCGGTGGGACGTACCCCGACCCCGAGCTGAGAAAGGAACTTGGACATGGGGAATGTTACGTCCCCAGTCCAAAGGGCTGACTCGGTGAACGTACCCCCGACCCCGAGCTGAGAAAGAACTTGGACCTGGGGGAATGTTACCTCCCCAGTCCAAAGGGCTGACTCGGTGGGACGTACCCCGACCCCGAGCTGAGAAATGAAACTTGGACCTGGGGGAATGTTACGTCCCCAGTCCAAAGGGCTGACTCGGTGGGACGTACCCCGACCCGAGCTGAGAAAGGAACTTGACCTGGGGAATGTTACCTCCCTAGTCCAAAGGGCTGACTCGGTAGACGTACCCCGACCCCGAGCTGAGAAAGGAACTTGGACCTGGGGAATGTTACCTCCCCAGTCCAAAGGGCTGACTCGGTGGGACGTACCCCGACCCCGAGCTGAGAAAGGAACTTGGACCTGGGGGAATGTTACCTCCCCAGTCCAAAGGAGCTTGACTCGGTGGGACGAAACTAACCCGACCCCCGAGCTGAATAACCAAGTGGCCTCGGCGGAACGAAATCCAGCCCTGAGCCGACTAATCAAATGGCCTCGGCGGAACGAAATCCGCCCCGATCCGACTAACCCATGAGACTTATTCAGAAGGGAAATGAATCAACCTTCGAAGCCCTACCGAATCTGGCACGGGTGTCCTCCTACCAGACCGGCGGAAAATGAAAACAAGTTTCTGGAAAATAAAAAGCGGGGGTGACTTAGCACCTATCCCAAAATAAAAAACGTTTTTTGCAAAAAAATAACAACATGGATGCCTCAAAACAGCGTCCTGCCCGAGGTCTCCAAAACACAATTCTGAATCTTTCAATTCAGTGTCCCGGCGAACCAAGATTTGGATCAGAAGAGCGTTTGAATGGTAAGGGCACATCCTCTACACGTTGGTTCACTAGGGAGCCTGTGTATTGTATGAGGGCTCCTCCTTACCATGCTGGAGCAGGCACACGCCACAGGGGCATAACGCCTCCCCGTGCTGTGTCTCTCATAGATCCGGATGATGAATGGATCAAAGAGTGTCCGGGATACTAAGGGCATATTCCTCCTTAGGTCCGGTATCACTAGAGCTAGCAATCGTCACGGGGTGTCATCACCCCCCTGCTTATGCTTTCCCACGGATCCATTACATCGGGTAGGTGAGGATCAGAGGAGTGTTCGACACATTAAGGGCATGTTCCTCCTTATGCTCGGTAACACTGGAGTAAACAATTGCCACAGGGGTATCATCCCTCCCTGTGCTTTGCTTCTCACGGATCCTATGCAACGAGTATGTCCCTGAGGACCCCGAGCTAAAGAGATATTTGGTTCTGGGGGAATGTTCCGTCCCCAGTCCAATGGGTATTGACTCGGTGGACGTAACCCGACCCCGAGCCGGAAACGGCCTCGGCGGAATGAAATCCAGCCCCGAGCCGACTAATGAAGAGGCCTCGGCGGAACGAAATCCAGCCCCGAGCCGATTGAAACTTAAGGTATATTCTTCTTCCTACTGTTATGTTTCTTAATGTTCTCTGCCCCCTTTTTTTTTTATGGAGTCGAATGATTCTGGTGTGACTGTGCATTTTTGTGGTGGTATTTGTGGTCGGGAAGCTGCGAGTTTTAACTTTGGATCGTTGTCGTAAGCATGTCCCCGAGTTTTTTTTTTTTTTTTTTTTGAATATGGTTTCGTAAAGTTCTAATCTGAGAGTGGTAAAAAAAAGGGAGAGTTTTTTATTTATGCTCGGGGACGTACTGCCCTTCTTACAACTCTCTGTGGGTCATTTTGAGAGAGGCTTCATGTATTTGGATATCCCTCCTTTTTTGTTGTGTAAACAGATAGGAGGAAGGGAAAGTTTACATGGAAATATTTCCTCAACATCTCAGCGTCCATGGCTTTTTTAATCTTGTGCCGTCCAGCCGTTCTAGGATGTACACCCCTGGCTTTACTACTATTACCACCTTGTAGGGCCCTTCCCATTTGACGCCCAGAGAGCCCTCCTCTGGCTTTCGAGTATTTAGGGTGACTTTTCTTAGTACCAGGTCGCCCGAGATGAAGGTACGTGTCCGAACCCTCTTATTGTAGAAGCGCCATCCTTTGTTGGCAGATCGCTGTTCTCATGACCGACCTCTCTCTCTTCTCTTCGATCAGGTCGAGGTGGTTTCTGATAAGTTCTTCATTCTGCTTACTCTCGTAGTGCTGAACCCGTGGGAGGTCACCCCAATCTCTGCCGGAATGACAGCTTCACATCCGTATGCTAGGGAGAACGGGGTCTCTCCCGTGGAGTCCTTATAGGTCGTCCGGTGCGCCCATAGTACCTCTGGTAGTTTCCTCGACCCATAGGCCTTTGCTGGATCCAAGCCGAGCTTTGAGGTTGGCCTTGATGGTCTTGTTCGTCGCCTCGACTTGGCCGTTTGATTTGGGATGGGCTGGTGTGGCAAATCTTAGGGTAATCTGGAGGTCATCGCAGAGCTTTCTGAAACCTTTGCTGTCAAATTGCTTCCCGTTGTCTGTGATGATGGCTCGGGGAATCCCGAACCGGCAGATGATATTTTTCCTCAGGAATTCAGTGGCTCTTTTCTCCGTTATGGTGGATAATGGCTCTGCCTCCACCCATTTGGTGAAATAGTCTATGGCCACGATGGCATACTTCGCCTGTCCTTTCCCTTGTGGCATTGGCCCAATGATGTCTAGTCCCCACTGGGCGAACGGCCAGGGACTGAGCAGTGTGGTCAACTGTTCGGCTGGTTGGTGGTGGAGGTTTGCGTTTTTCTGACATTCTTCGCACTTGCGGGCCACTTCTATGCCGTCCTGTGTGCATGGTCGGCCAGTAAAAACTTTGTCTTAAGGCTTTGAAAGCAATTGAGCGACCTCCGGCGTGGCTTCCGCAGATGCCTGTATGTATCTCTCTGAGCACATAATTGCCTCATCTTCTGCAAGACATCTTAAGAGGGGGACTGAGTAACCCGTCGGTAAAGTACCCCGTCGATTAGGGAGAATTTGGTGCTCTTGTATCTTAACTTTCTGGCCTCCGTTTTGTCCTCTGGTGTTTCTCCCGTTTCCAAGTATTTTCTGATGGGTTGCATCCATGATGCTTGGCTTTCTTTATCTAGAACTTCTACTTTAGATTCTTCCACGCTTCTTTCCCGGATGTAAACCAAGGGGATTATCCTGGGGTGTTCGGCTTTTGTTGAAGAGGCGAGCCGTGCCAGGGAGTCTGCCTCACAATTGTCTTCTCGGGGGATTTGTTCGAAGCTTACATCCCCCATCTTCCCCGTTAACTTTCGTACTTCGGTCAAATAGGCCATCATACTAGGCTCTTTTGCTTGAAATGCCCCCTTCAGTTGCTGAACGGCCAACTGCGAATCACTCCTTACTACCACATTTTGGATCCCTAGCACCGTGCATAGTCTCAAACCTCCCAGTATTGCTTCATACTCGGCTTCATTGTTGGTTGCTATGAAAGCGAATTTCAGGGCGAGTAAGATTTCTTCTCCTTTGTCGCTTTTTAGGACGACTCCCGCGCCATTGCCTTGGGTGCTGGCCGAACCGTCTACGGACATTTCCCACTTGTCCTCGTCTATAGCTAGGGTCTGGGGGTCGGTACATTCGGCGACGAAATCTGCCAGGGCTTGTCCCTTTACTGCTGCTTTTGGGAGGTAGGCGATGTCATGTTCACTTAGTTCTACCGACCACTTTACTAATCTGCCGGAAACCTCTGGCCGCTGCAAAATTTGTTTTAGGGGTGTCCGGTGTATACTTTGATGGGATGGGCCTGGAAGTAAGGCCGCAATTTTCGAGCTGCCGTAACTAGTGCAAGGGCGACTAGTTCGTGTATTGGATACCGGGTTTCAGCGTCTAAGAGGGCTTTGCTGATATAGTAGACAGGCTTCTGGATCTTGTCGGTCTCTTATCAGTACGAACTACTTAACTTACTGCTCGGTCTGAAACAGCCAGATATAGGTACAATGTTTCACCCGGGAGTGGTTTAGAGCCAGAAGTGGGGGCTGCACCAGATACTGTTTCACAACTGCTGGAAGGCTTCTTCGCACTCTGCCGTCCAGTCGACTCCTTTTTTGTGCTTTTTGAATTACTTTGAAGAAAGGGTGGCATTTTTTAAGTTGCTCGTGATATGAACCGGTTGAGCGCAGCCACTCTCCCAGTCAGACTCTGTACTTCCTTTACTGTTTTGGGAGACTTTAGGGCCAGTATTGCCTGGATCTTCTGTGAGTTTGCTTCAATTCCTCGGGCACTTACCATGTAGCCTAAAAACTTCCCTGAAGCTACCCCGAAGGTACACTTTTCCGGATTGAGTTTCAGGTTGTGCCTTCTTAGGAGCTCAAAAGTCCCTTTTAGGTCGTCTATGTGGTTGCTTGGTTCTTTTGACATTGTTATCATGTCATCGACATAAACTAGCATTGTAATGCCGATGAGTGGTTTGAAAACTTTGTTTACCAACCTTTGGAAGGTTGCCCCAGCGTTTTTTAGCCCGAAAGGCATCACTTTATAACAGTAAAGCCCCTGATCTGTGATGAAAGTTGTCTTCTCTTCGTCTGACGGGCACATTTTGACCTGGTTGTATCCGGAGAAAGCATCCATGAAGCTCAGTATTCCTTGACAAGCCGTGGTGTCTACTAGCTGGTCTATGTCTGGCAAAGGAAAGCTGTCCTTTGGGCACGCATTGTTTAAGTCGGTGAAATCGACACACATTCGCCACTTGCCATTGTTCTTCCTGACCAATACCACATTTGATACCCAATCCGGGTACCTTGCTTCTCTGATGAAACCAATTAGGAGATTCTTTCCTATTCAAATTAGGAAAGTCTCTCTCTCTTTTGCCTATAAAAAGAGGCCTTTCACCCCCCATTCAAAACCTAGCACATACATATCCCTCAAGCACGCCTAAGACACTCATCTAAGCCTCCCTTGCACGCCAAGGATCTCCTTCAAGCCTCCATTGCCGAATCATCAAGCCAAAATCACCCTTTAGTGCCGCAAATCCACTTTCTTCATCTATACCCTTCACGCCCAACACCCAAACTTAAGCCCTCTTTGCTGCGTCTTTACCCACCATTCCAGCCCCAAAACACCCTCAAATAAACCTTATTCAAAACCTTAAAGTCGTGCAAAATATCCCCCAAAAGAGCAGCCCCAATTGTGCGCCCAAGTCAGCCCTGAAAACGGCTTCACTGCACTAGTGAACTGCCGAGTTTAGCTTACTGTTCTGGTCAGTATTTGCTGCGACTTTAGCCTATAAAACAGCCCTAAATCACCTAGAAAACCCCCCAAAAACCTCCATAAAGTTTCCCTAAAATATCCCACAAACGCACCTCCCCACCTTCAAAATCACCCAAAACAGTCCGCCAAACCACCAAGCCAGTGACCTGAAACGTAGCAGCGAAGCAGCAGCGAAACGGACTTGAACAACACCCGAACAGAAAAAAACAGCGAGGAAGACATTGAGTTGGTGAACTAAAAGAGTAGCGTCATTCACCCTTCCAACGGACGTGTAACGCCCTTTCTTAGATGACAAAAGAGGTTAGACCTGAGGGCACCTTTCTACTTATCTTCTTTATTGTTGTTTTTTTATTTTTTGATTATAATTGCATGAGAGTCGTTTGAAGCATGATGTGATTGTTGGATGAGCGGATATGTGTTCTCTTTTGTGGTATATCGGATGGAAACCCGGACGTAAATTCCATAGCCGACTCCGAATGGACGGTAGTATGGTCTGCACTCGGGATACAATGCCACGTACCACTTAAGATACACGCATCTCGTCTCATCCTAATTTGTATTGAGCATGTTATAGTCTTTAGGTTATATGTTTATTATTTAAAGCATGTTTAATTTAGTTTTTTATTTATTTGTTAAAGCATTTTAGGTTGTTCATTATGCATGTTCTTGGTTTATGATGCGTTTGGGTAATGATTTATACATGTTGGTTTAATGGCTCAATAGGCTTGTTGTGTTACATTGCGTGAAATTATTTGGATGAAAGCATGTTAGATCTAAGTACCCTTGAGCATGAATGATGAATAGATTCGGTTAGTTTATTGCACAAATTATATCATCACAAGTGACATAAGTAAGGGACCATTCCGAACCCAACGGTTTGAGGTCTTCCCTTGCGAGGGGTGAGTGCGGCCTTAAATCTTTGTCCCGGTTCACACCGGGTGGCGAATCCATGTTATTTCATACTTCCCAACTAGGCCGCGAGCCTAGAACAGCGTCGTCAAGTTCTGTTGTCTACAGTCTGGCGACTCCACTGGGGATATTTTGAATCGGCCCCGAAATCATGTCTTGTGATGTTTATGATTTGTGCTTCAATTAATCGTTTCTATGGTAGGTTGAAAGGGGTTAATCAAAGGCTTTGTTGGAGCTAGGTGATGGTTGGGTGTCTTCTTTCACTCACTACCTTTTCATAAGGAAAAGCTGTGAAGACACCGAGATAATCATTACTTGTAGCTCGTTGTGACAGACTAGTTTGGAGGACTCGTTGTTTATTCCTGACACCAAGCGATAAGAGCCTAAGGGGCTTGGGTACTTAAGAGAGCCTCGCTCCACCACCCTCCCTCTGGGGAATCTACAACGGGAAATCCATTCAACTGTTAGTCACACACCGTAACTCGTTGGCACGTACCGTAAGGTATAAAAAAGGTGCACTTACTTGGTCGCTTGAACCCTTGAGTGGGGAGTCCTAGTTTGTGGGTAATCCTTCGTCAAATGAGAGCCTTTGTCCACACTCCTGTAAACCCACATGTGAACCATAGTTGTATGACCTATAGGGGCCACCCTTTATGCTTTTGATAACCCCATCATATTGTGTCTCATACATCACATGCATCTCATGCATACATGCATCATGTTAACCTTCGTGTCTTAAAAGCCATCATAGATATCCGTTGGGTTAGGGATAAAAGAAGACTTGTCAAAGAAGAGTTTAGAAAACATGGATATTGGGGAAATGAAATCGAGAACAGAGAAATTTACGGCAGAGATAGAAAGACCATTGGGGGGCCTTCAAAAAAAATGAAAAAAAAAAGAAAAAAAAGAAAAAAGAAAAAAGAAAGAAAAAAAAAGAAAAAAAAGAAAAAAAAAAGAAAAAAAAAGAAAAAGAAAAAAGAAAAGAGAAAAAGAAAAAATTGTTGTTTGTTTTTAGTCTTTGATAGTTAGACATAAGTCCGATGATGAAATTGATTGCTTTAGAGTGAAACTTTAGAAACGATAAACTCTTGATGTGCTTTTATCTGATACTTTGAGTGATTGATCTATGTTAGACTCGTAAGCACTTGATTATGGTTCTTAGCAGTGAAAACCTGAGTAGTTAGCAAAGTGACTAGTTGAAGAAATTGTAGGTCGGTGAATGACTGTTTGCTTAGATGTCTATCTTGATTTGCTTATGTTATGATGTGTGGTATGGTTGAAAATTTTAGAAAAGTCTCTAAAGAAAAGAATTGAACCACCTATAACCGATAAGCGTGAAGCTACCCATGGGCGAGTATTAGGACCACCATGAGGAGAAATGCTACCTTAAAGGGTAGGTGTGTTGAAAAAAAAAAGAAAAAAAAAAAGAGAAAAAAAATGAAGTTCAAAATGAAAAAAAATGAGAGACAAAGGAAAAGAGAGATAAAGCCATACTACATTGAGCATGGAAAAGCAATTACGGAATATAATTGAGACATCTAGGTTGGTTTGACCCATCGATCCCGATTTTTGAAACGAAATCATCGAGTTAGCTTACCTAAGGATTAAGCTGTGAAAGAACCTTTTCACACACACACTTTGAGTCTGGCATAGATCATTTATTCAAACTTGGATTTGAGTTGCATCGAATGTTTTGAAGGTTCTCTGGTTTCATTATTGAGCATTCTTTGAGGACAATGATATGTATGACTATTGGGACTATTTCGTAGCATGTGGTATATCATGATGATATGGAAGGCCCCACCATATGGTTCATCTTGACCAAGTACAAACAGCGGAGAGCAGAAAGCTAACCCAAGACTGGGGGCGACCAGTCAACCACACCATGAGTCAAGGACATAATAAGATATTGAGTCATGAAACCAGAGAGAAGACTGAGCAATCACCTAGAGAACTGGCGGAAGACCTAACCAACGGAATAAGAAATCCATTCATGCATGCATGCATACACGCAATATATTCTGCATTCTTTTTTGTGTTTGTTTTGTTTTGTATTCACAGGTTTCAAAGAAGAAAAGAGAAAGCGGCAAAGGCAAGCCCATCAGAAACAGTAACAGTACAGTTTCAAGAATGAATCATTATCAGTTTCAGGAATGAATCAGTATCAGTTTCAGAAATGAATCAGTGTCAGTTTCAGGGATGAGTCCCAGGTCGAGGCCCACATTAGCAAAATCTGGGAATGAATCATAGGGTTGAGGCCCACATCAGTAAAGTTTTGGAATGAATCCTAGGGTCGAGGCCCATATTATCAGAGTTTCGGGAATGAATCCCAAGGATGTAGCCGACTTCACCAGCAGTTTTGGGGATGAGTCCTCACATCATTACTAGCATCAGTTTGCCGAGTATGGCACTCCGGGTATGGAGATACAGCATCGGTTCTGCCGGGTATGACACTCCTGGTATGGAGATACAGTATCGGTTCCGCTGGGTATGGCGCTCCGAGAATGGAGATACATCATCGATTTTGCCGGGTATGGCACTCCGGGTATGGAGACATCAGTATCAGTTTGGGGCGAGGCCCACATCAATATCAACTCAGGGTCGAGGCCCACTTTATCAGCAATTTAGAGAATGAATCCCAGGGCCGAGGCCCACGTCGTCAGAATTTGGAATGAATCCGGGAATGGATCACAGGGTCGAGGTCCACCTTATCAGCAGTTTGGGAATGAATCCCAGGGTCGAGGCCCACATCGTCAGAGTTTTGGGAATGAATCCCAGGGGAAGGAATCCCACATCGCTAGAGTTTTGGAGTGAATCCAGGAATGAATCTCAGGGCCGAGGCCCACGTCGTCAGAATTTGGAATGAATCCGGAAATGGATCCCAGGGGCGAGGCCCACCTTGTCAGCAGTTTCGGGAATGAGTCCCAGGGTCGAGGCCCACATCAGACATCAGCAACACTCTGGGGGCGAGGCCCACATCATTATCGGTATCAGTGTTGCCGGGTATGGCACTCTGGGGGCGAGGCCCACATCATTATCAGCATCAGTTTTGCCGGGTATGGCACTCCGGGTATGGAGACATCAGTATCAGTTTTGCCAGGTACGGCACTCCGGGTATGGAGATATCAGATCAGTTTTGCCAGGTACGGCACTCCAGGTATGGAGATATCAGATCAGCCAGGTACGGCACTCCGAGTATGAAGACATCAGTATCAGTTTTGCCAGGTACGACTCCCGGTATGGAGATATCAGATCAGTTTTGCCAGGTACGGCACTCCAGGTATGGAGATATCAGATCAGCCAGGTACGGCACTCCGAGTATGAAGACATCAGATCAGTTCTGCCAGATATGGCATTCTGGGGCGAGACCCGCATTACTTCAAATCAGTTTCTGCCGAGAATGGCACTCCAGGAATGGAGATTTAATCCGAGAATGGACAGTCCGGGAATGAACTGCTCGGGAATGAGCACGCCGGGAATGGCACGCCGGGAATGGCACTCCGAGAATGGAGATTTAATCCGAGAATGGACAGTCCGGGAATGGACAGCTTGGGAATGAGCACGCCGGGAATGGCACGCCGGGAATGGCACTCCGAGAATGGAGATTTTAGTCCGGGAATAGACAGTCCAGGAATAGACAGCTCGGGAATGAGCACGCCGGGAATGGCACGCCGGGAATGGCACTCTCCGGAATGGAGATCGGTTCGGGAATGGACCACAACACGGTGACGGTTCGGGAATGACACACTCATCACATCACAGCAACACTCCGGGAATGGAGATCGGTTCGGGAATGGACCACAACACGGTGACGGTTCGGGAATGGACCTCATCACATCACAGCAATACTCCGGGAATGGAGATCGGTTCGGGAATGGACCACAACACGGTGACGGTTCGGGAATGGACCTCATCACATCACAACAACGGTTCGGGAATGGACCAGAGGTCGAAGCACCTCAACATCATATCAACTCAACACAACAGGCGGACCATGTGGCAGCTGGCGAGCCAGGTAAGTAAAAATGCATTGTACGTACTTTGATAGGAATTGTCATTGTCACACACTGCACAAGTCCCATGAAAGTGGGGGCGACTGTAGGCATTTCATTTTTGCATATCAGCCCGATGATGAGTCTCGTATGGAGACAACTACTTCTTTAGTCATGAAAGCCGCGGGAAACGAACGTTGGAAGGGTAAAGTTGGAAAATAAATTTTTTTTGGATTTTATCTGAGTTGTTTAGCTTCGGCTGCTTGTTGGACTTCCGTTTCAAAGCTTACCTAAGGCCCAAACCCCAACCAAACCCAAACGAAACCCAAATACCCAAGTCAAACCAAGTCAAACCAAGCCCATGCCCAAGGAGGGGGATTCACGCCCATAATGCCTTTATTTAGGTATATGCACATTTATCACATGTTTAAATCAAATAAAATCCTTACCTAAATAAAAGAAATCAAATCAAATCCCTACCAAATCAAATCCAATCACAAATCCAATTAGGAGATCTATTCCTTATTAGAAACCAATTAGGAGATTCTTTCCTATTCAAATTAGGAAAGTCTTCTCTCTTTGCCTATAAAAAGAGGCCTTCACCCCCCATTCAAAACCTAGCACATACATATCCCTCAAGCACGCCTAAGACACTCATCTAAGTCTCCCTTGCACGCCCAAGGATCTCCTTCAAGCCTCCATTGCCGAATCATCAAGCCAAAATCACCCTTTAGTGCCGCAAATCCACTTTCTTCATCTATACCCTTCACGCCCAACACCCAAACTTAAGCCCTCTTTGCTGCGTCTTTAGCATCCATTCACAGCCCCAAAACACCCTCAAATAAACCTTATTCAAAACCTTAAAGTCGTGCAAAATATCCCCCAAAAGCAGCCCCAATTGTGCGCCCAAGTCAGCCCTGAAAACGGCTTCACTGCACTAGTGAACTGCCGAGTTTAGCTTACTGTTCTGGTCAGTATTTGCTGCGACTTTAGCCTATAAAACAGCCCTAAAATCACCTAGAAAACCCCCCAAAAACCTCCATAAAGTTTCCCTAAAAATATCCCACAAACGCACCTCCCTAAGCCTTCAAAATCACCCAAAACAGTCCGCCAAACCACCAAGACAGTGACCTGAACGTAGCAGCGAAGCAGCAGCGAAACGGACTTGAAACAGCAGCCCGAACAGAAAAACAGCGAGGAAAGACATTGAGTTGGTGAACTAAAGAGTAGCGGATCATTCACCCTTCCAACGGACGTGTAACGCTCTTTCTTAGACGACAAAAGAGGTTAGACCTGAGGGCACCTTTCTACTTATCTTCTTTATTGTTGTTTTATTTATTTTGATATATAATTGCATGAGAGTCGTTTGAAGCATGATGTGATTGTTGGATGAGCGGGATATGTGTTCTCTTTTGTGGTATATCGGATGGAAACCCGGACGTAAATTCCATAGCCGACTCCGAATGGACGGTAGTATGGTCTGCACTCGGGATACAATGCCACGTACCACTTAAGATACACGCATCTCGTCTCATCCTAATTTGTATTTGAGCATGTTATAGTCTTTAGGTTATATGTTTATTATTTAAAGCATGGTTTAATTTAGTTTGTTATTTATTTGTTAAAGCATGTTTAGGTTGTTCATTATGCATGTTCTTGGTTTATGATGCGTTTGGGTAATGATTTATACATGTTGGTTTAATGGCTCAATAGGCTTGTTGTGTTACATTGCGTGAAATTATTTGGATGAAAGCATGTTAGATCTAAGTACCCTTGAGCATGAATGATGAATAGATTCGGTTAGTTTATTGCATAAATTATATCATCACAAGTGACATAAGTAAGAGACCATTCCGAACCCAACGGTTTGAGGTCTTCCATTGCGAGGGGTGAGTACGGCCTTAAATCTTTGTCCCGGTTCACACCGGGTGGCGAATCCATGTTATTTCATACTTCCCAACTAGGCCGCGAGCCTAGAACAGCGTCGTCAAGTTCTGTTGTCTACAGTCTGGCGACTCCACTGGGGATATTTTGAATCGGCCCCGAAATCATGTCTTGTGATGTTTATGATTTGTGCTTCAATTAATCGTTTCTATGGTAGGTTGAAAGAGGTTAATCAAAGGCTTTGTTGGAGCTAGGTGATGGTTGGGTGTCTTCCTTCACTCACTACCTTTTCATAAGGAAAAGCTGTGAAGACACCGAGATAATCATTACTTGTAGCTCGTTGTGACAGACTAGTTTGGAGGACTCGTTGTTTATTCCTGACACCAAGCGATAAGAGCCTAAGGGGCTTGGGTACTTAAGAGAGCCTCGCTCCACCCTCCCTCTGGGGAATCTACAACGGGAAATCCATTCGACTGTTAGTCACACACCGTAACTCGTTGGCACGTACCGTAAGGTATAAAAAAGGTGCACTCACTTGGTCGCTTGAACCCTTGAGTGGGGAGTCCTAGTTGTGGGTAATCCTTCGTCAAACGAGAGCCTTTGTCCACACTCCTGTAAACCCACATGTGAACCATAGTTGTATGACCTATAGGGGCCACCCTTTATGCTTTTGATAACCCCATTCATATTGTGTCTCATACATCACATGCATCTCATGCATACATGCATCATGTTAACCCTCGTGTCTTAAAAGCCATCATAGATATCCGTTGGGTTAGGGATAAAAGAAGACTTGTCAAAGAAGAGTTTAGAAAACATGGATATTGGGGAAAATGAAATCGAGAAACAGAGAAATTTACGGCAGAGATAGAAAGACCATTGGGGGGCCTTCAAAAAAAAAGAGAAAAAAAAGAAAAAAAGAAAAAAAAAGAAAAAAAAGAAAAAAAGAAAAAAGAAGAAAAAAAAGAAAAAAAAAAGAAAAAAGAAAAAAGAAAAGAGAAAAAAAGAAAAAAATTGTTGTTTGTTTTTAGTCTTTGATAGTTAGACATAAGTCCGATGATGAAATTGATTGCTTTAGAGTGAAACTTTAGAAACGATAAACTCTTGATGTGCTTTTATCTGATACTTTGAGTGATTGATCTATGTTAGACTCGTAAGCACTTGATTATGGTTCTTAGCAGTGAAAACCTGAGTAGTTAGCAAAGTGACTAGTTGAAGAAATTGTAGGTCGGTGAATGACTGTTTGCTTAGATGTCTATCTTGATTTGCTTATGTTATGATGTGTGGTATGGTTGAAAATTTTAGAAAAGTCTCTAAAGAAAAGATTGAACCACCTATAACCGATAAGCGTGAAGCTACCCATGGGCGAGTATTAGGACCACCATGAGGAGAAATGCTACCTTAAAGGGTAGGTGTGTTGAAAAAAAAAAGAAGAAAAAAAAAAGAAGAAAAAAAAAAGAGAAAAAAAATGAAGTTCAAAATGAAAAGAAAAATGAGAGACAAAGGAAAAGAGAGATAAAGCCATACTACATTGAGCATGGAAAAGCAATTACGGAATATAATTGAGACATCTAGGTTGGTTTGACCCATCGATCCCGATTTTTGAAACGAAATCATCAAGTTAGCTTACCTAAGGATTAAGCTGTGAAAGAACCTTTTCACACACACACTTTGAGTCTGGCATAGATCATTTATTCAAAGACTTGGATTTGAGTTGCATCGAATGTTTTGAAGGTTCTCTGGTTTCATTATTGAGCATTCTTTGAGGACAATGATATGTATGACTATTGGGACTATTTCGTAGCATGTGGTATATCATGATGATATGGAAGGCCCCACCATATGGTTCATCTTGACCAAGTACAAACAGCGGAGAGCAGAAAGCTAACCCAAGACTGGGGGCGACCAGTCAACCACACCATGAGTCAAGGACATAATAAGATATTGAGTCATGAAACCAGAGAGAAGACTGAGCAATCACCTAGAGAACTGGCGGAAGACCTAACCCAACGGAATAAGAAATCCATTCATGCATGCATGCATACACGCAATATATTCTGCATTCTTTTTTGTGTTTGTTTTGTTTTGTATTCACAGGTTTCAAAGAAGAAAAGAGAAAGCGGCAAAGGCAAGCCCATCAGAAACAGCAACAGTACAGTTTCAAGAATGAATCATTATCAGTTTCAGGAATGAATCAGTATCAGTTTCAGAAATGAATCAGTGTCAGTTTCAGGGATGAGTCCCAGGGTCGAGGCCCACATCAGCAAAATCTGGGAATGAATCATAGGGTTGAGGCCCACATCAGTAAAGTTTTGGAATGAATCCTAGGGTCGAGGCCCATATTATCAGAGTTTCGGGAATGAATCCCAAGGATGTAGCCGACTTCACCAGCAGTTTTGGGGATGAGTCCCACATCATTACTAGCATCAGTTTGCCGAGTATGGCACTCCGGGTATGGAGATACAGCATCGGTTCTGCCGGGTATGGCACTCCAGGTATGGAGATACAGTATCGGTTCCGCTGGGTATGGCGCTACTCCGAGAATGGAGATACATCATCGATTTTGCCGGGTATGGCACTCCGGGTATGGAGACATCAGTATCAGTTTGGGGCGAGGCCCATCATCATCAACTCATGGGTCGAGGCCCACTTTATCAGCAATTTAGAGAATGAATCCCAGGGCCGAGGCCCACGTCGTCAGAATTTGGAATGAATCCGGGAATGGATCCCAGGGTCGAGGTCCACCTTATCAGCAGTTTGGGGAATGAATCCCAGGGTCGAGGCCCACATCGTCAGAGTTTCGGGAATGAAACCCAGGGGAAGGAATCCCACATCGCTAGAGTTTTGGAGTGAATCCAGGGAATGAATCTCAGGGCCGAGGCCCACGTCGTCAGAATTTGGAATGAATCCGGAAATGGATCCCAGGGGCGAGGCCCACCTTGTCAGCAGTTTCGGGAATGAGTCCCAGGGTCGAGGCGCACATCAGACATCAGCAACACTCTGGGGGCGAGGCCCACATCATTATCGGTCAGTGTTGCCGGGTATGGCACTCTGGGGGCGAGGCCCACATCATTATCGGTATCAGTCTTGCCGGGTATGGCACTCTGGGGGCGAGGCCCACATCATTATCAGCATCAGTTTTGCCGGGTATGGCACTCCGGGTATGGAGACATCAGTATCAGTTTTGCCAGGTACGGCACTCCGGGTATGGAGATATCAGATCAGTTTTGCCAGGTACGGCACTCCAGGTATGGAGATATCAGATCAGCCAGGTACGGCACTCCGAGTATGAAGACATCAGTATCAGTTTTGCCAGGTACGACACTCCGGGTATGGAGATATCAGATCAGTTTTGCCAGGTACGGCACTCCAGGTATGGAGATATCAGATCAGCCAGGTACGGCACTCCGAGTATGAAGACATCAAATCAGTTCTGCCAGATATGGCATTCTGGGGGCGATGCCCGCATTACTTCAAATCAGTTTCTGCCGAGAATGGCACTCCAGGAATGGAGATTTAATCCGAGAATGGACAGTCCGGGAATGGACTGCTCGGGAATGAGCACGCCGGGAATGGCACGAAGGCGCCGGGAATGGCACTTCGAGAATGAGATTTTGATCCGAGAATGGACAGTCCGGGAATGGACAGCTTGGGAATGAGCACGCCGGGAATGGCACGCCGGGAATGGCACTCCGAGAATGGAGATTTTAGTCCGGGAATAGACAGTCCAGGAATAGACAGCTCGGGAATGAGCACGCCGGGAATGGCACGCGCGGGAATGGCACTCCGGAATGGAGATCGGTTCGGGAATGGACCACAACACGGTGACGGTTCGGGAATGGACCTCATCACATCACAGCAACACTCCGGGAATGGAGATCGGTTCGGGAATGGACCACAACACGGTGACGGTTCGGGAATGGACCTCATCACATCACAACAACGGTTCGGGAATGGACCAGAGGTCGAAGCACCTCAACATCATATCAACTCAACACAACAGGCGGACCATGTGGCAGCTGGCGAGCCAGGTAAGTAAAAATGCATTGCACGTACTTTGATAGGAATTGTCATTGTCACACACTGCACAAGTCCCATGAAAGTGGGGGCGACTGTAGGCATTTCATTTTTGCATATCAGCCCGATGATGAGTCTCGTATGGAGACAACTACTTCTTTAGTCATGAAAGCCGCGGGAAACGAACGTTGGAAGGGTAAAGTTGGAAAATAGAATTTTTTTTGGATTTTATCTGAGTTGTTTAGCTTCGGCTGCTTGTTGGACTTCCGTTTCAAAGCTTACCTAAGGCCCAAAACCCAAACCAAACCCAAACCAAACCCAAAATACCCAAGTCAAACCAAGTCAAACCAAGCCCATGCCCAAGGAGGGGGATTCACGCCCATAATGCCTTTATTTAGGTATATGCACATTTATCACATGTTTAAATCAAATAAAATCCTTACCTAAATAAAAGAAATCAAATCAAATCCCTACCAAATCAAATCCAATCACAAATCCAAATTAGGAGATCTATTCCTTATTAGAAACCAATTAGGAGATTCTTTCCTATTCAAATTAGGAAAGTCTTCTCTCTTTGCCTATAAAAAGAGGCCTTCACCCCCCATTCAAAACCTAGCACATACATATCCCTCAAGCACGCCTAAGACACTCATCTAAGCCTCCCTTGCACGCCCAAGGATCTCCTTCAAGCCTCCATTGCCGAATCATCAAGCCAAAATCACCCTTTAGTGCCGCAAATCCACTTTCTTCATCTATACCCTTCACGCCCAACACCCAAACTTAAGCCCTCTTTGCTGCGTCTTTAGCCACCATTCACAGCCCCAAAACACCCTCAAATAAACCTTATTCAAAACCTTAAAGTCGTGCAAAATATCCCCCAAAAGCAGCCCCAATTGTGCGCCCAAGTCAGCCCTGAAAACGGCTTCACTGCACTAGTGAACTGCCGAGTTTAGCTTACTGTTCTGGTCAGTATTTGCTGCGACTTTAGCCATAAAACAGCCCTAAAATCACCTAGAAAACCCCCCAAAAACCTCCATAAAGTTTCCCTAAAAATATCCCACAAACGCACCTCCCTAAGCCTTCAAAATCACCCAAAACAGTCCGCCAAACCACCAAGACAGTGACCTGAAACGTAGCAGCGAAGCAGCAGCGAAACGGACTTGAAACAGCAGCCCGAACAGAAAAACAGCGAGGAAAGACATGAGTTGGTGAACTAAAAGAGTAGCGGATCATTCACCCTTCCAACGGACGTGTAACGCTCTTTCTTAGACGACAAAAGAGGTTAGACCTGAGGGCACCTTTCTACTTATCTTCTTTATTGTTGTTTTATTTATTTTGATATAAATTGCATGAGAGTCGTTTGAAGCATGATGTGATTGTTGGATGAGCGGGATATGTGTTCTCTTTTGTGGTATATCGGATGGAAACCCGGACGTAAATTCCATAGCCGACTCCGAATGGACGGTAGTATGGTCTGCACTCGGGATACAATGCCACGTACCACTTAAGATACACGCATCTCGTCTCATCCTAATTTGTATTTGAGCATGTTATAGTCTTTAGGTTATATGTTTATTATTTAAAGCATGGTTTAATTTAGTTTGTTATTTATTTGTTAAAGCATGTTTAGGTTGTTCATTATGCATGTTCTTGGTTTATGATGCGTTTGGGTAATGATTTATACATGTTGGTTTAATGGCTCAATAGGCTTGTTGTGTTACATTGCGTGAAATTATTTGGATGAAAGCATGTTAGATCTAAGTACCCTTGAGCATGAATGATGAATAGATTCGGTTAGTTTATTGCACAAATTATATCATCACAAGTGACATAAGTAAGGGACCATTCCGAACCCAACGGTTTGAGGTCTTCCCTTGCGAGGGGTGAGTACGGCCTTAAATCTTTGTCCCGGTTCACACCGGGTGGCGAATCCATGTTATTTCATACTTCCCAACTAGGCCGCGAGCCTAGAACAGCGTCGTCAAGTTCTGTTGTCTACACCGGCTTGCGAGATGGATCTACTGCCAGACGGTGATTGATGAATCTTGGGTCGATCCCAGGCATGTCATTATATCCCCAGGCAAAGACGTCTGGGTATCCTTTCAGGCATTCTAGAAGATCTTGTTGCATAGACTTGCTCAGGCCTCCCCCTATCTTTATACTTTTCCCTGGCCCGTAAAGTTCTATCTCCTCCGTCTCCTCAGCTGCAGCGAGTCGGCATTTTTGTTTGGCCAGGCCCCTGGGCTTCTGTCTTCTTCTTCTTCTCCCTGGTTCCTTGTCGTTTTCGGTTGTCTTCTGTGATGCAGAGAGTTTCTCGTGAGAGAGTTGCGAAGCAGCTGCGAGCTGTTTTCTGGCTTCCGCACACAATTCTGATCCCCTCCCGAGTGGGGAATTTCATTTCAGGTGGTAGCAGGACATCGCAGCTTTTGTTTTCATCATGAAGGGTCGCCCGACGATGGCCTGGTAACTGCTCATGCAGTCCACTACAATGAAGTCTGTCATGATCGTCTGGGTCCGAGGATGTGTCCCGACAGTTATTGCCAACTGTATTCTTCCTAGTGGGATGATGGCTGATCCTCCGAAACCGTATAAAGGAGTGCTATCGTTGGTCAGGGTTGCATATTCTACCCCTAGGTCGTCCAGTGCTTCTCTGGAAATTATGTCAACCGCGCTCCCGGGGTCCACTAGGATTCTGTCTACCTCCGACCCGCTGATGACTGCCTTGATTATCAATGCATCGTCATGAGGGAAAATTACTCCTCGGGTATCCTCATCAGTGAACATTATTGGTACCGACCGACCTCCCTGTAGCTCTGTGACCTGCTCTATTTCTAAGACATCTGGTCCTCGGGTTCTGCTGTAATCTTTCCTTGACCGGTTAGAGTTTCCGGCCAGTGTTCTTCCTCCTGCGATGAATTGATTTGGCGACCACGTGCTCTTTGTCTGGCTGTCATGACCTCGTGGTCAATGTATTTGTTCAGATACCCGTTTCGTGCTAGATCTTCCATTTGTTCTCGCAGATCTTTGCATCCGTCCGTCGCATGTCCTTTGGAGTTGTGGTGTACGCAATAAGCCTTTTGGTTCCTTTTGTCCGGGGCGAATCTCCTTGGTCGGGTTCCACTAAGAGGCCTTTCCCCTGGATTTCCATGACAATTTGTCCCAGTGGTTTCTTTAGGGGAATATATGCATCTTCCCCGACCACATGGTTTACTTGGGTCGGCGCCCTTCTCTCTTGATTGTCCCGGTGCAGTGGCTTGAACTCCTTGTGCTTCGGGGGTGGTCTTCTGGATTCTCTTTCTGTACGGCGGGGGGCGCCCTCTCTTGTGGTTCTTTCTCTAATGGTGCTCCCTTTTCGGGATACTTTCTCCTCGTTCTCTAACAAAACGAATTTGCGGGCCACCTCCAGGGCGGTGGCGTAGTCCGAGGTGTCTTGGATCCTTAGATGGGTCCATAGCCTTCCGACCTCAAGGCTCCCTTCAAGCTTTCAGGGCCTCGGGGGATTCATACCCTCCGACTTCGAGTACCATATTATGGTATCTTTCAATAAATATCTTCAGAGGTTCATCGTCTCCTTGCTTCATAAGCCTTAGTTCTCCAATCGTTTTCTGGGGACACAAGCCCCCTTGAAGTGTCGTATGAATGACTTCCTCAGTTGTGCAAAGCTGCTGATGCTTCTTGGGCTAGGCTTCTATACCATAGAATGGCCGGTCTGGCCAGAGTTAGGGGGAACACTTTGCAGATGGCGTCCCCTGTTACCCCTTGTACCTCCATTAGTAGGACGAAACCTTCAATGTGGGTTTTGGGGTCGGTATGGCCCTTGTATGGTGTCATGGTCGGCATGCTGAATCTTTTTGGGAATTTCTCCGAATTTATTTCTTCTGTGAGGGGGGACTCATCTTTGCCGTCCTGGACATCCCCTCTGTTTGTATTGGGGTATACTCCCCATTTGACCAGCTCCTCCAGCAGCCAAGATTCATGCTGCCGTCTTTGATTCCATGCCGCCCCCTGTGGTTTCTTTTCTTTCTGCTATCTCGGGAGTGGCGCTTCTCAGGGTCGGTGTCTTCTCGCACTTTTCGGTATGTTCTTTCCCTCTTCTCCGAGTGCTGTGAGGGCTATCGTAGGAGGAGTCTGGTGATGATTTGTCATCTTCTTCCTCCCATGTGTCCTCGGTCTGGGAATCTCTTTGCACCACCACGGATCTTACCCTGTAGGGATCCCTCCTCCGGGGTCTGTCGTCCTCACTTACATCGACAATTCTCTTTCCTTCCGCTATTTCATTCCTTTGTCGGCTAGTCCCGGCCTCGAATTTTCCGTCGTGTGCTCCCTCCATCTTTTCTAACCGGTCTACTATGGCTCTCAGCAGAGTTTGGTTTTCTTCCATTTCTTTCCTAAGGTTTTCCTCGATCTTCTCCATCCAATCTGCAGCCGAGCTCCCTGATGACTGTTGGTTTCCGCCTTCCGCCATTTGTCTTACTACGCGAGTTGCTTTTTGTAGGTATCCCCACAGACGGCGCCAACTGTTGACGGTGGATTTTGGTCTCAGGGTAATATGGGAATATCACCTCCGAGGTAATCCTCCTTCAATAGTGAATTTGTTTGGTTATGGGGACCAAAAGCAAATTTAGCGAGAGACAGAAAAATACACCAATCAACAAGGGAATTTAACGTGGTTCGGTGGATTTGGATCCGACCTACGTCCACGGACAAGAACATGATGGCACTTTTATTACTCAAATATGCTTCTCAGGTCTCTTCTTTGTTCTTACAAATCAGAGCTTGATGATTCTGATCACTCCCTTTTTGTCTCCTTCCCATTACACATACTATGCCCTCCTATTTATAATAACACAGAAATCAGACTCCTATTATCATAAGAAATCCTATTTGATCTTAGTCTTCTCCTCTTGTAAGGATTCCTAGTCTAACACTGCCTTCTCTTTTTTTATTCCTTCTTGGATTCTGACTCCTTCTCCTTGTGAGAGTAGGATAATTTGTTTATCTTATCCGCAAGAGTAGGGTGTCGTCATCTTGAACAAGTCTTGCCACCTGGTCGGTCTTTATGAGGTCGGTCATGACAATCTTTTATGCTGAGAGTGTTTCTGCCGACCTTATAGTGCTCGGTATCCGAACCAAAGTGATCGGTCTTTTCATGTTGTGGTCGGGTCGGCTTTGATGATTTTAACCAGCCAGGGAATTACCCTTTTGTCCTTGTCGTGCTGCCTTAAATGTCATAGTGCCTGAAAACACCATCAACAAGCAATAACATGCAATTGCATCTGCCTCGAAAATCGTATATGTAACTATGCCTATTGAATATGCAACTTCTACCATTACACTCGCAACCTTTACCAATAAATATGAAATATTTATAATATGAAACCTTAACAATGAACATGCAACATGAAACCACTGGACTTGAAATTTTAGCAATAACATGCAATTGCATCTGCCTCGAAAATCGCACATGTAACTATGGCCATTGAATATGCAACTTCTAACATTAGACTTGCAACTTTTACCAATAAATATGCAATATTTCTAATATGAAACCTTTAACAATGAAAATGCAACATGAAACCATTGGACTTAAAATTTTAGCAATAACATGCAATTGCATCTACCTCGAGAATCGCACATGTAACTATGGCCATTGAATATGCAACTTTTACCATTAGACTTGCAACTATCACCAATAAATATGCAATATTTCTAATATGAAACCTTTACCAATGAACATGCAACATGAAACCATTGGACTTGAAATTTTAGCAATAACATGCAATTGCATTTGCCTCGAAAATCGCACATATAACTATGCCAATTGAATATGCAACTTCTACCATTACACTTGCAACTTTCACCAATAAATATGCAATATTTCTAATATGAAACCTTTAACAATGAACATGCAACATGAAACCATTGGACTTAAAATTTTAGCAATAACATGCAATTGCATCTGCCTCGAAAACCGCACATGTAACTATGGCCATTGAATATGCAACTTCTACCATTAGACTTGCAACTTTCACCAATAAATATGCAATATTTATAATATGAAACATTTAACAATGAACATGCAACATGAAATCATTGGACTTGAAATTTTAGCAATAACATGCATTGCATCTGTCTCGAAAACCGCACATGTAACTATGTCCATTGAATATGCAACTTCTAACATTAGACTTGCAACTTTTACAAAAAAATATGCAATATTTCTAATATGAAACCTTTAACAATGAACATGCAACATGAAACCATTGGACTTGAAATTTTAGCAATAACATGCAATTGCATCTGCCTCGAAAATCGCACATGTAACTATGACAATTGAATATGCAACTTCTACCATTAGAGTTGCAACTTTCATCAATAAATATGCAATATTTCTAATATGAAACCTTTAACAATTAGCATGCAACATTAAACCATTGGACTTGAAATTCTAGCAATGACATACAATTACATCTGTCTCGAAAACCGCACATGTAACTATGACCATTTAATATGTAACTTCTACCATTATACTTGCAACTTTCACCAATAAATATGTAATATTTCTAATATGAAACATTTAACAATGAAAATGCAACCTACAACCATTAGACTTGAAATATTTAGCAAAAACATGCAATAAATTTTTTATATTATTTTATTTTTATCAATTTTATAATTATTTAATTCAAAATAATTTTTATAATTTTTTTTGAATAACTGGTTGCAACCGGTTGTTGCAACCAGTTATTCTATTTTTTTCCTTTTTTTATGCTGACGTCCCCTGGGTATTTGATACCCAATGGTATGTTAGCAATGCCCTTATTAACATTGGACATTTAAGCTGTATGCAAATCATCATTTATTGATGTTGACTTGAGCTGAACATTTTTTATTTTCTTCTATTCTCTTCTCTTAAAGCTAAAGATTGAATTTTGTGGTTGTAAATTCCAGATTGTTTGTGTAGTTAAAATTTTTTAACTATGTTGATTTTATTGTGGTTGATAATAGGGAAATTTAAGAAAACTAGTCAAAAAATTAAAAATAAATAAAATATTCATTTGTCAAGATGAGTCATAAGTATTTGTCATTTGTATTTCCAATCACTATCTTTGAAGTGTACTTCGAAGAATCTGGTTTCTTTGAAGTATATACCGAAGTGGGTGGAAAATTTGGATCTCTGATGTTTTTAATTTTTATTCAAAATTTGGGATATCCGAAGTTTTAAATCGGATCTCTGAAGAATTATTCAGATATCGAAGTTTGAAAAAATATCTATAAAATCGGGTATTCCCTCATTTGTTCTCACAATAAAAACTTAGTCTTTTTTGCCAACATATTTCCGAAGTTTCTTCAAATCCGAAGTCAAAATTTGGCTGTATGTGTAGCTGCTAGAATCAAACGCTATAGTTTTTGAAATAAGATGTACACAATAGCTACCCTTCATGCTATGTATGGGGAAACTATCCATCATGTTGGTGACCAATCTGTTTGGGTTTTACCGGAAGAGTTATCATGTATAATATTATTACTTTGTTCATTAGAAAAATATTTAAAAATAATTTTAAATAATATTTTGATTTTCAATGTAGGTTTGAATGTATTGCCACCAAATCAACATGTTTTGACTGGGCAATCGAAAACAAATAAAGACTGTTATAGGGTGAACAATAGTCATATGTGGCCGATGTGGCAAACGTGGACACAATGGACGTTAATATGTGATATTATTCAAAAATTAATCGGATAATATAATAGTTTTCTTTTTTTTAATAGGGTTTCTTATTTAATGAATTTATTATTTTAATTTTATAATTTAATAATATTTTTAAATGTAATAGGATAGTATAAAATATTTTCTTATTATAATGTTGTTCTTATAAAATTATAATATGTATTTTTATTGTAACATGGTTTTTATTTAATACAAAATTAACTATAAAAATATTTTAATTTTATAATTTAATAAAAAAAAGTAATTATAAAGAGTAAATGTCATGTATGTTTTTTTATTTTAATTAGAGATTATAATATGTTTTATTATTATAATATTTTTTCTTTATATTAATTTTATAAATAATGATAATAAATTAAATATTATTAATTAATAAAAATAATAGGAAATGCACTATTTGTACTCGAACTTAAGGGGGCAAAAAAGCCCGCGAAGTAGAGGCCCGACTCGTGCCCTAGCACATTAAGCCCGGGTCCGGCCCGGCCTAGGCTTAAAAAATATTAATATATTTATATAATAAATTATATATATATATAATATTTATATAATAAATTAAAAATATATTTAAATTTTTTATTAATAAAAAATCAGGCCGGATAAAACCCGATCCGATCCCGGGCCCGAGTCAGGCCATGCTTTTCCTTGGCCCGGGCCAAAAAAATAATTGTCAGGCTCGGGCCGGGCTTATCAAAGCTCGTGCCCGACTCGACCCATTGCCACCCTTATTCGAACTTAGTACCTAACAATTAAGTCTTAAATCATTTGTCACCAAACCACACCCCCGGAGCTTTAGTAACTTATAGTTATCATATAGCATAATTTAATTTAATAAAATCATAATTAACATCCATGGAATAGTTTTATGTATTTAAGAAAATATTAGCTTTTGTAAAATATGTATTTTATACACTTTAAATTCATTTTAAAAATCATTCTCTTCGTACTTTAATCATTTATATTTGTTCGCACAATTTTTTGCTAGTACACGTGTCAAGTTTCAAACCTCCTGAGATACAGTCCCAGAAAGAGGTGATTGATTCCAAGAAAATGCCTCCAAGGGGCGCAAGCACACATATTACGACCCTAAAGATTACAAAGCTACGTTAAATTCAAACTACTTGCCCATTTCGAGTCTTTTTTTTTCTTTTTTCTATCTTTTTTGTTACGTCTGAGCCTTTTATAGTGTATGATTTTGCTAATCGCTCAAATTCGTTCGAATTACGTCTGGCCATTAATAAGATTTATTTATTCAGCCCATTAAATCCCCATGTTTCCTACTCACATGTAACTGCTAGATCATGCGTGCAACTGTTGGATCGTGCGTGCAACTGCTGGGCTACGCTTTGATAAACTGCTAGATCATGGGAATTACTGCTAGACTGTGCAATAACCGTTAAGTGAATATACTTGTAACTAGCCAACTGCATGGTACTTTCGCAAATTCGTTCTTCTTTCATCGTTCTTCACTTGTTGGTGACCGGTGTAAACACACACGTATAACGCAAGCGCACGTATCGTTCAAGTAGTATAAAAATATCGATCCCACGAGGACTTAATATCTAATCTATTAATTTTATGAGGTCAAATGATTACTAGTATCTATCAGGTTGTTTGATTGATTTGAAATGGTGACGATTCTAAATTTAAAAACAAGTAAATAAAATTATTCGAAAGTAAGTTTTAAGAAAATTCAATATTAAAAACTATCTAGGGTTGTGATTTCTTCCAATATCATTTTAAAGATGAAGTGGTTATCTTAAAGTTGGGTAATATATTGATTTATTAACCTGGAACACTAAATTATGCAAAAGCCTCTGTCGATGGTCAAACGTAAATACCCAGTTTAACCCAATTGAACCATATGTCTATGTCAACCAAATTATCTGGATTCATTAAGTTTAAGTTCCAATTATGGCTACCCCCGCCCGACACGTATATGTCTATCCTGTAAGAAAATCTATTAAAGGGTTATCTATCCTCAAGAAAGATCGTGGACTATTGAGTCTAAGGTCTTAAACTTAAAATCCCTATGTCTAGTTCATTTTAAGTTTCCAAGTTCAATTTTATTAATGGCCATTAATGAAAAAACATTAAGATCAAGACTCAATAAATAAATCTTTATATTACCCAAGCTATAATCTAACCCCTTATAAACCGGTGATATTGGATTTCATCACAACCCCAGATAACTGGCTTAGTTACGACACATATTTACAGGTAGTAAAAAAAACTTAAATAAAATAAAAGACATAAAGTAAAATACTGAAAATTAAATATTGAAAATTAAATACTGAAAATTAAATGCTGAAAGTAAATTGCTGAAAGTAAATTGCTGAAAAGTAAATTGCTGAAAGTAAATTACTGAAAAGTAAATACTGAAAATTAAAGAAAGAAAAGTACTGTGCGTAAAAATAAATTGCGGAAAGTAAAAACTGAAAAGTAAAGAAAAGAAAGTGCGAAAGCGAAAATTAATTACTGAAAGCTGTAAATAAACAAACAAAATACAATCTTCTTAGTATTCTTAAGGAATTTCTTAGAAGAAAGTATGAATTTTACAAATGAAATGGCTTGGTATTTATAGGCAAAATTTTGCCTCCATCAAATCATCCACCAAATCAATTATTAATTGCTCCACTAATTACTCCACTAATTGCTCCACCAAATCCATTTTTATTGCTCCACCAAATCCATTTTTAATTGCTCCACTAATCTCTTATCATGTTTGGTGATGATTTGATAATTTTTATTATTTATTTATTAATTTATATTTTGCTTTGAAAATGATTGAAAGTGACTTTAATAATTACACACAACACACTTCTGGATGGTTCATCAATTTCGGGTATGAAATCGTCAGATTTGAAATTAATTTGTCTTTCAAAGCTGTATATTTTTTAGTCTTCTTTAATCTGGAACTTGAATCAGCTCAATCCGATATCGGAGTAAAAAGTTATGCCCAAAATATGACAGATGCGCAAAACTGGAATTTCCAAAACTGCACTTCGTCAAAAACGCCCTTTCAAGTTTCCAATCTCCAAAATTAAAATATCAAGTCCAATAATTGCCCTTATTTGACCCATATTTCGTCCTAAATGATTTCATTGAGATCCGATATTATTTTATCTGCAAAATAAACTAAAACACATCAAAACCTTCATCAAACTAAGAAACTAAACAAAATATTAAGTTAAAGGGGCGGTAAATATTGATATATTTTCCGCTCATCACACCCCCAAACCTAAAATTTTGCTAGTCCTCGAGCAAAACAATAAAATAAAATACAAGAAATAATTAAAATTAAAATAAGCCACTTTCGTAGGGATCACGGTTGCATTTAGCATATGCAACAAGCCTTTAAACCCCTAGGTGTCCCTAGTGGACGAGTTATAGTCCCGTGAGGGCTTACAGCAACGATACCCACAAACGTTTTACAAAAGTAAAAAGGTAGTGAAACTAATGCACACAAAAGCAAAAAGACAAGAGAAAAGAGAATAAAGAAGTTAGTGACTAATCAGGTGAAACTTCTACTCCAAATCAATAGTTGTTTTGTTTCATTCTAAATTACCGAATAAGTAAATTCTCCGATTATTTTTACCATTCTCCATATACACAGTCGACAAAATATTAATCAACTCATTTTTGCCCACAACAGTCATAAGTGCAGTTGATAAGAGAGTAATATTTTTGTCCTAAAGTTCTATCAGATTTCACACCTTTTTGTAGCAATGGAATAATTTTTCTGATTTTTCAGATTTTTTCTTTGATTTTTCTCTATTTTTTATTTATATACAATATCTTACATCTATGTAGCGAGTTGGGGTCGGTGGCTCCCAAACCAGTTGGCTTTAGGGCACCAGGTGTTAAGACACCCCTACGAACTTAATTACTCAGACTTCAGATATATATATTTTTGCAGCATCTTTGATCCATGTAACGAGCTTTGGGCCAGTGACTCCCAAACCAGTTGGTTTTAGGGCACTAGGTGTTAAAACACCCTTACAGACTTAATAACTCGGATCTCAGACGTTTTTTTTTTTTTTTTTTACTCCATTGCTTTTTGAGATGCTCCCTCTAATTAAACTAGAGCACTGAATATTACAAACTTTTCAATTTTAGCTCATGTCCGTATGTTACTATATATGTTGATAATACCTGTCAACTGAGCATATGAATATCCATTTTAGTCCGTTTTATGGCGAATTCACAAATTAAATAATTCAAAAGGAAATAAACAAAAATTAACTTATTTCGAAAATAAGCTTGAGATACGTCTCAGGAGTGGAAACTCCTTACTCAGCTATCTCTTACCAATTACACTCTTTTAGTCAAAATAAAACACAAAAACGCAAAATATTTTTGTAATTTTTGAAAAATTTTCATTTTTTTTTATATTTTTCGAAAAATTTTGGACTAAAAATAAAAACAACACACAAACTAAAAACAAGGTACTGATCAACTAATTCCCTCCCCCAAACCTAAATGAGACATTGTCCCCAATGTCTTAAAAAGTAGAAGAAGAGTTTAGAAAATAATATCTGGTTAGCTGAAATTCTACAGGAAATTAAAGGTTAAGATCCAGATTAATCCTACACCTCTTACCACGATCGTCCTCAGACCAATTTATCTTTGAAAGGATAGGGTCAACTCGTGGTTCATAGGCTATGAGTTGGTATATTAGATCCGGAGCAGTTCTGGCAGTGAAGAGGAGTTCTTTCAAAGGTTTTTACACGAACCCATTTCTCCAGGCATCATCAAGAAAACACACAAAGAAAATCATAAAATCCATCAACGTTGTACAACCCAATTGGTTTCTGGTGTATGTTCAGGTTCGCCCAAGATAGCACAATAAAAAATTTCCTCCAATGTACCCAAGCCACCTGGCAAAGCAATAAAAGCATCAGCACGGTTAATCATTTCTACCAAACGTTTAGACATACTTGGCACGATCAGTTCCTCTTCGTTTGATGGTTCAATAAGATTTGCTTCTGCCAAAGGTTTTGGGATGATTCCCAAAATGTGACTGCCTTCTTCCTGTACAGCTTTTGAAACGATCCCCATAAGTCCAAGATTGCCTCCGCCATATATTAAGTGCATATTTCTTGCAGCTAAGACTCGACCCAATTCTTGTGCTACTTCTACGTATTGTGGCTTAACACCAACACTACTACCGCAAAACACACAGATGTTTTCAACTCGTCTTCTTGAAGTGGCTTCCATTTTTTATATGTATTTCTTTCTCAACTCTGGATGCCTTCAAAAGTGCAATGACGGGCTGAATTTATAGTACCTGAAAAGGGTGAGTAAAAATAGCACAAGTATCTTCCAGAGGACGATTAGTAGCGAAATAATATCGTGATAGTCAAAAAGGTCTGGATCCTGTCAGAAAATGAAGAAAAGAAAACAACAAAACAAATCACAATTATTAAGAAAAGACAAAGAGATATAATATTTACAAGAAAAATAGCGGCTTGATTGACGTCTATGCGTCAGAGACAAGCTTCCCATCCAATTTTCTTATAAACTGGCAAACATGGTCTTTTTGAGTCAGATTCCCAAGACTTAATGTTGTCTTTCTTTTTGGAATTATGTATGTAATTTGCGAATGGCTATGTGAACATATCCACTGGGATACGTCTCAAGAGTTAAAGATATATCATCTAAAGACTCCTTACTCAAGCCATCCCTAATGAATTTAATTTTGTCTTCGCGATTATCAGACACCATTCCTAAAGAACGACAATGAGTATTGCAATTACAGCGTGCACATTTGTAACAAACACCCATTTGTTTAGCTCCACGTTTCTTTGCATATGTGCTTCTTCCAAAACCAGGCAGATGTGAAATAAAAGAGACAGAAGACTCACCTGCCAATCGGACTCGTGCTTCAATTACCCAACGAATGTCATTAGGAATACCTTTGATCATCAGTAGTCTCATCCGTTCCAAGCGAGCTTTGTAGACTTTCATCAGAGATTTTTGAGGGAGAGAAGGAAATTGCTTGTGAAGATTTGCGAGAACTTCTTCCATCCTGAAATGTCTTAATCTGCAAAAACTAAACACACAAAATTTAAATCACACCAAATCACAATATATACAAAAAAATTGCATGGGTTGCCTCCCTGCAAGCGCTAAGTTTAAAGTCGTCAGCCAGACTTGACTTCTCGAACCTTAAGCTGGATCTGAAAGTGTAACACTTTCTTTTTGTCGCTCAAATGATTCTCCCCAGTAGTGCTTGACACGCTTGTTTTTAACCTTGAAAGTCTTGTTGGAGTCAGGATCATGTATCTCAACGGCTCTATCTGGTAAAACTTTGGTGATCACAAATGGACCTGACCACCGTGATTTTGGCTTCCATGGGAAAAATTTCACCCTTGATTTGTTTAACAATACCTTCTGCCCTGGTTCCAGTTGTATGCGCACTAACTGGTCATCATGTCTTTTATTGCCCTTTTCTTTGTACAATTTGGCATCCTCAAAAGGCTGTATGTGAAATTCCTCCAATTCGTTGAGCTGGTGGAACTTTTTCTCTTCTGTTGCTTGTAGTGCAAGAATAGGCTTCTTCAGTATGCAGTGCGCTTTATCTTCAGGCTCCACAGGTAATTGACATGTTTTAAGTTTGTCTGTAGAACTTTGTCTTTCATCAGAGTTCTGAACGGTACTATGTATCACATCAAGTCTGAAACATTCCTCATTCTTTTCATCATCTGGGAAATTCATGGCTTTGAAAACATTGAATGTTACTTCTTGGTCTTGTACCCTCATGGTTAGTTCTCATTTTTGTACTTCAATAATGGTTCGACCTGTAGCCAAGAATGGTCTCCCGAGGATGATTGGCACGTCTGCGTCTTCCTCCATATCAAGGACAATAAAATCTGCTGGGAAAATGAATTTGTCAACCTTGACCAGCACATCCTCAACTACGCCTCTTGGAAATACGAGCGTTCTATCAGCAAGTTGTAGTGAGACTGAAGTGGGCATTGTTTCTCCAATCTGCAGTTTCCTGAAAATAGAAAAAGGCATCAAGTTAACACTAGCACCTAAATCACACAGAGCCTTACCGAAATCATGTTCTCCTATGGTGCAAGGAACAGTGAAACTGCCAGGATCTTTCAACTTTGGAGGAAGTTTTCTCTGAATGATGGCGCTGCATTCTTTTGATAATGCTACTGTCTCATAATCTCCCAATCTCCGCTTTCGTGAAAGAATGTCTTTCATGAATTTGGCAAAATTGGGCATTTTTCCAACGCTTCTACAAATGGAATGTTAATATGCAGCTTTTTGAACACCTCCAAGAATCGAGCAAACTGCTTGTCCAGTTTATTCTTCCGAAGACACTGAAAAAAAGGTGGAGGTTGAGTGATCTGTTCTTTTTCCTTTGCTTCTTTTTCCTCCATCTGTTGCTTTGTTTCTTTTGGAAAATCTTCAATTATTGTTGCATTGATTCCAACATCTTTGTTGATTTCAGTACCGCTTTTTAACATGATGGCATGACATTGCTCCTTCCCCATGTTCCTTGGATTTGGCTCTGTGTTGCTAGGAATGGTACCTGGCAGTCTGTAACTCTGAGCATTGGCCAGTTGTCCAATTTGATTCTCTATTGCTTTAATAGAAGCTGATTGACTTTGAATTAATGCTACTTAGGATTGAAACATAGCATCATATCTTGCTGCTTGAGATTGAAACATAGCATCATATCTTGCTGCTTGAGAGTCGTGTTTTGCTTCTATCTTTTTTAAGTGGGTCAACACTTCTGTTATTCCTGGTTCATTTGCCTGTTCCTGGCTTTTGTTCTGTTGTTGGAATCCGGGTGGTGGATTGTTCATTTTCCCTGAATTGTTGCTCCATGCGAAATTGGGATGATTCCTCCACCCTGGGTTGTAGGTGTTGGAATATGAATTGTTCCCCTGTCTGTTGAAATTATTGACATAATTCACTGTTTCTTTATGTTGGTTGAAAGATTTTGACTCAGGTGCTCCTCCAAATGGTGAACTTGTGGATCCACCATTAACTTTTATGTTAAGAGTTTCCAGATTTTTGCAAATCACATCCAGCTTGGAATTTAGTGCTGTGTTGGCTCCAACTTCATAAATTCCTGCAATTCTTTGGATCATGCTCCTTTCTGTTGGCCATAAAGAATTATTGTTGGCCATTTCTTCGATTAGGTCCCAGTCTTCATCTTCTCCATTTGCCATTAAAGCTCCTCCAGCAGCAGCATCGATTGTGGTTCTCATTATTCCATAAAGTTCATTATATAATGTTTGGACTTGAAGCCATTTTGGAATCTCATGGTGAGGACATTTCCGGAGCAAATCTTTGTACCTTTCCCAAGATTCGCAGAGGGATTCTGAATCTTGTTGTACAAAGGATGTGATGTCATTCCTCAACTTTCCGGTTCTGGTTGGTGGAAAGTACTTTGCAAGAAATTTGGTGGCTAAAGTGTTCCAAGTTGTGATAGAACCTGCTGGTAGTGAATGTAGCCAAGCTTTAGCTCTATCCTTCAAGGAGTATGGGAAAACACGCAGTCTCATTGCTTCTTCTGATGCTCTGTTGTAGTTGAAAGTGCCGCAAACTTCCAGGAAGTTACTGATGTGGGCATTAGGATCTTCAGTTGCATTCCCCCGAACTGAACTGACTGCTGAATCATCTGAATGCATGTTTTGATGTCACACGCATTTGTTGGTAAGGGAGGAAGTACAATACAGGAAATGAGTCTGTCAACCACCAGAATGGTTCTGTCTCGAATGGGAATTGGTGGTGCAACCTCCAACGGTTCAGGTTCCATGTTGACTAAATCTTCTTGGCCTTCTCGCCTTTCCCTTCTCAACTGTCTGATGGTTCTTTCAATTTCTGGGTCAAGCGATCGGAGTTCAAAGCTTCTGGTTCGTCTCATGTAGTTTCTGAGAACCTGAAACACAAGAAAACAAAAACAATAAGTAAAAAGAAATTAGATACAAGTAACGTATCTAACCCCAAAATTAATTATGAAAGATAAATAAGTCCCCGGCAACGGCGCCAAAAACTTGACCGGTGTAAACACACACGTATAACGCAAGCGCACGTATCGTTCAAGTAGTATAAAAATATCGATCACACGAGGACTTAATATCTAATCTATTAATTTTATGAGGTCAAATGATTACTAGTATCTATCAGGTTGTTTGATTGATTTGAAATGGTGATGATTCTAAATTTAAAAACAAGTAAATAAAATTGTTCGAAAGTAAGTTTTATGAAAATTCAATATTAAAAACTATCTAGGGTTGTGATTTCTTCCAATATCATTTTAAAGATGAAGTGGTTATCTTAAAGTTGGGTAATATATTGATTTATTAACCTGGAACACTAAATTATGCAAAAGCCTCTGTCGATGGTCAGACGTAAATACCCAGTTTAACCCAATTGAACCATATGTTTATGTCAACCAAATTATCTGGATTCATTAAGTTTAAGTTCCAATTATGGCTACCCCCGCCCGACATGTATATGTATATCCTGTAAGGAAATCTATTAAAGGGTTATCTATCCTCAAGGAAGATCGTGGACTATTGAGTCTAAGGTCTTAAACTTAAAATCCCTATGTCTAGTTCATTTTAAGTTTCCCAGATCAATTTTATTAATGGCCAGTTAATGAAAAAGCATTAAGATCAAGACTCAATAAATAAATCTTTATATTACCCAAGCTATAATCTAACCCCTTATAAACCGGTGATATTGGATTTCATCACAACCCCAGATAACTGGCTTAGTTACGACACATATTTACGGGTAGTAAAAAAAACTTAAATAAAATAAAAGACATAAAGTAAAATACTGAAAATTAAATAGTGAAAATTAAATGCTGAAAGTAAATTGCTGAAAGTAAATTGCTGAAAGTAAATTACTGAAAAGTAAAAACTGAAAATTAAAGAAAGAAAAGTATTGTGCGTAAAAATAAATTGCGGAAAGTAAAAACTGAAAAGTAAAGAAAAGAAAGTGCGAAAGCGGAAATTAATTACTGAAAGCTGTAAATAAACAAACAAGATGCAATCTTCTTAGTATTCTTAAGGAATTTCTTAGAAGAAAGTATGAATTTTACAAATGAAATGACTTGGTATTTATAGGCAAAATTTTGCCTCCATCAAATCATCCACCAAATCAATTATTAATTGCTCCACTAATTGCTCCACTAATTGCTCCACCAAATCCATTATTAATTGCTCCACTAATCTCTTATCATGTTTGGTGATGATTTGATAATTTTTATTATTTATTTATTAATTTATATTTTGCTTTGAAAATGATTGAAAGTGACTTTAATAATTACACACAACACACTTCTGGATGGTTCATCAATGTCGGGTATGAAATCGTCAGAATTCGAAATTATTTTATCTTTCAAAGCTGTAGATTTTTTAGTCTTCTTTAATCTGGAACTTGAATCAGCTCAATCCGATATCGGAGTAAAAAGTTATGCCCAAAATATGACAGATGCGCAAAATTGGAATTTCCAAAACTGCACTTCGTCAAAAACGCCCTTTCAAGTTTCCAATCACCAAAATTAAAATATCAAGTCCAATAATTGCCCTTATTTGACCCATATTTCGTCCTAAATGATTTCATTGAGATCCGATATTATTTTATCTGCAAAATAAACTAAAACACATCAAAACGTTCATCAAACCCGAGAAACTAAAAAAAATATTAAGTTAAAGGGGCGGTAAATATTGATATATTTTCCGCTCATCAGTTGGAAGGTTCTTTCTTCGTTCATTATGATTCTTTACCCATTGGTCGAATCATCCTGGGTTGAGTTATTCTGGGTCAATTCCTTATTCATCCAAAATGACGTCATACATTTTTCGTCCTTTAATAATTATTTCCCTGTTAACAATATTATATCACAATAAATTCCAATGGCACAATTTAAATTTATATAAATTAGATATTGATATATCATTTAAGCGTGATCAATCATTGAATTGATGTCGTAAGTTTTTTAGGAAGAATTGTGTGTTTTTAAACAAAATTAACATGTACTAAACAATCAAAACCAGAATGCTAACATGCCAATTATAAACACCATAAACCCTAAACTTTGAAAACAAGAAAAACCTGGAACAAAATGAAGAAATTAGTGGTCCAAGTCGAGATATATCTATGTCCTTAAGAACTTATTAGCCCCGTCTCGGTGCTCTACGGGTTTTTGTGGCTTATGTCCTCCCAGGATAACTTGGATTCCTCTTCTTCAAGGGTCACTCCTTAAGAAGATCTTGAACTTGGATAATGAAGGAACTCTCTCTGACTCAAAATTATAATATGAGACACACTTGATTCTTAATTTTTCGGATTTTTTGAAAGAACAATGAAGGCTCTTTTAAATAGACATGGAAGAGTGCCTTTGAGGGCACTCTTTTGTACGGGCCAAATTTAGGCCCAAGGGTAAAATCGACATTTCACCCCCAGGCCAACCATAAAGCCAAAAATCCAAAACCCTCTAGTAAAGCCCAAATTGGTTGTGGACCCATAGATATCCGGCAAGCCCAAATCCATAAATAACTTGACCAAAATGACCTGCAGACTTGACAGTTACCAGATTAGGAAAAACGCACAGATACATAACTCCTCTATTTAATCTACCGTTTCGGGACATCCAACGAACAAAAGAGTAAATGAGCCTACCTCAAAGGGCTTATAAAAGTAAAAAGTTTTGGCTTGGAAAATGCATTCTACACTATTCAGTTCTCTAGTATTTCGCCCTCGAAACACCAACACACCGCCCTCACAGCAAATAAATGGAGATTGAGGTAACATCAAGCCTCGTTCTTCCTAATTTCTTCCCATCCATGTCACTGACTTGGGCGTCGGAGAGCCTACGGCTTCCATCACACCGGTGGGCAGTACTCCCCGCTCATTCTACCTTCGTTTTACAAGTTCGCTAGTGCCCCTAAAATTTAGATTCTCGATTGTGGACTTCGGGCGAAAACCAGCATCCATAATTTGGCGCCCACTGGGGCCTTAGCTAATTGTAGCAAACGAAGACCTCTCGGTCTACGATCCCTTCAACACAATTGCTAATGGCTTCTGGTAATGAGCAGACGCTAGACCCTATGGCGACACAATTAACCATGCTCCAGGAACGATTACAAGCTCTGGAAGAGGAGAACCTGACCATGCGAAACTCCAACGCAAATCTACAGAAGCAGCTGAAGCAGATCTCCTCAACTTCTCAGCATCGCGACACCCCAGATCAAGCTGGCCATCCAGCGGTCCCACCCGCATTTGACGGACTGGCTGATCATAACCCACCAAATGACAATGGCCCGAGGAATTCGCCGACTTCCTCACTCGACCAAACACAACAAGTTGCATCCACCATAAGAAGGGAAATGATGGAGTTCAAAAGTAGTAGTTATGTCCCGACTACCGGGAGTGAGACTGCCGATTAGAAAGAGCAGAGTTGGAAGGATTTCAGATACTCCATTCATGGAGACAATCACATCTGTCGAGCTGCCACGAAAGTTTAGCCCGCCCGATATGAAGCTGTATGATGGATCCACGGACCCAGACGACTGTGTTATACACTACAAATACAAGATGATGTCAACTGGCTTGGCACTAAGCCAGTGGGAAGCTAGAATGTGCAGAGGGTTTGGAGAAACGTTGGTAGGACCAGCCCTTACCTGGTTCATCAACCTGCCGTATAGATCCATCGAGTCATACCAACAACTAGCAGACAAGTTTGTACAATATTTTGTAAGTTCTTGTAAGCTTGAGAAGACTACCGATGATCTCAATGCCATCCAACATAGGAGATGAGAGTCATTGCGAAGCTACATTGCTCGCTTCAATAAAGAAATGATAAGTATTCCAGATCTCCACCAACCTACTGCAGTGGAAGCTTTCTGGAATGGACTACTCTACGAAAACGGACTCTACAAAAAACTCACCAAGTTTCAATACTACACAATGGACCAGGCCATGGCACGGGCCCATATTGAAATAAGGTGGGAAGATGACAAGTGGAACAAAAAAAGAGAGAACACGTCCAGCTCACAGAGTGACATGATGTATAATATTCCCAGACGACACAACATGATCCCTCATCATCCTTCAGAAAAGAGGATCCAACAGAAGAGAGAGCGTATACCTTTCCACAAGGAATTTGACAGGTGACCTTGATCTTACAAAACCCAAGAGACAACGCCAGCAAGCAGACCTAGGCTCCCAGATTACAACTTTACAATCTCTTTAGGGGAGTTGGTTTCGATCTTAAAGAAGATGGGAAATGAGGTAAAATGGCCCCCACGCTCCAAGGAAAGTGCCACAAAGAAGGACACCAGAAAGTGGTGTGAATTCCATCGAGATTATGGCTATACTACAACTGAATGTGTGGCGTTGAGGTTGGAAGTCCTGGAATTGTTGAATAAAGGATTTCTAAGAGACTTACTCATGGAGAAAAGAAAAGCTACGCTGGCTCGAAGAGATAAAAGAGATGGCCAAGAGAAGCCCTGATTCCACCTCCACCGATTAACAACACATTTAATTTTATTTTGGGAGGATCAGAAGTTAGTGGTGTGTCATATTCAACAGCCAAACGGCATTCTAGGGCTACTTCGCTCAGCCTTCCTCACTCTACGATGTCGATCGAGGGGATTTTTACCAACCTCACTATGGAATTTCCAGACGACAGCAACTCATGCAACATGAATCCACACCACGATGCTCTAGTGATTTCCTTGCAGGTGGTAAATTTTATGATCAAATGAGTCTCGGTCGACACATGATCTTCAGCCAACATCATTTTCGCCACAGCCCTTGCAGACATGAGAGCCGAGCTAGAAAAGATAAACAGACAGACGACCGTGTTGATTGGATTTAGTGGGGAATAAAATTCACCATGGGAGAAATATCACTCCCAGTCTACGCCGTTGAAGTCAATTTAGATTGTCCTTCGGCCTATAATCTTATTATGGGTAGGCCTTGGATTCATGAGATGAGAGCAATATCTTCCACTTATCACCAGGTTCTAAAGTTCCCTACCAAGTGGGGGATTCAAGAGATAAAAGGAAATAGAGCTACGTCCAGAAGCTGCTACCAAACTACTTTGAAGGTGAAAACCCAGCCTGCATAGCAATTACAGTATGAGTCTCGCAACATGGAGTCGACACTAGCAAATATCGAAGAGCTTGACGAGATCCAAATCCACCCTCAACATGCGGATCATAAGGCTTAGATTGGAGCTAACTTAGATCCAAAGTTACGAGCCAACTTGATTGACTTCTTGAAGAGACGACACGACAGCTTCGCATGGTCTCACAGAGACATGACAGGAATTGACCCCGAGTTGATTACTCATGAACTCCATGTGGATCCAGACTACTCTCCAGTTAAACAGAAGAGAATGAAGTTCACCCCAGAAAGAAATCGAATCATCGATGAGGAAGTTCAAAAATTGCTGCAGAATGAAGCAATCAGGGAAGTTCAGTTTCCAGAGTGGCTCACCAACGTGGTTGTTGTCAGAAGAAGAATAGGAAGTGGCGAGTCTGCATCAACTTTATAGATTTGAATAAAGCTTGTCCGAAAGATTCATTCCCTCTACCTCACATAGATTCGATGGTCGACGCTATAGTTGGGCATGAATTGTTGAGTTTCATGGAAGCATATTCTGGCTACAATCAAATCCTCATGCATCCAAGAGACCAAGAGAAGACAACCTTTGTCACTAACCGAGGCATATATTGTTACAAGGTTATGCCATCCGGCCTCAAAAATACCGGAGCCACATATCAACGTCTGGTCAACAAGATGTTTTCAAAGCAAATTGGAAAGACTATGGAGGTATACATAGACGACATGCTGGTAAAATCTTCGAAATCTGAGGAACTTCTGGAGCACCTGGAAGAAGCCTTAAACATAATGGACAAGTATGTGATGAAATTGAACCATACTAAGTGCGCTTTCGGTGTCGCTTCAAGGAAGTTCTTAGGATATGTTGTCACTCGACGTGGAATAGAAGCGAACCCAGAACAGATCAAGTTTATCCTTGAAATCCCCTCACCTTCAAGCCTAAAGGATGTTATGCGACTAGCGGGGAAAATAACATCACTTAATAGGTTCATCTCCAAGTCCACAGACAAAAGCTTTCTATTCTTCTCAGTCTTGAAGAAGGCAAATAATTTCGAGTGGACCCCAATATATGAAGAAGCTTTGAAAGGGCTCAAACGATATCTTACCTCCCCACCTCTATTGTCGAAACCACTCGACAGTGAGAGACTTTTTCTCTACTTGGGAGTCTCGGAACAAGCAGTCAGTGCAGTCCTGATCAGAGAAGAGGAGAGAGTGCAATTCTCAGTCTACTACGTGAGTAAAGCATTGCTCAGTGCAGAGTCCGACTACCCCATAATGGAAAAATTAGTGTTAGATTTGATAACAACTGCAAGGAAGCTTCGACCCTACTTTCAGGGGCACCCAATTACGGTATACACCACGTACCCAATGAAAAGCATACTCCATAAACCGGAGTTTTCTAGTTACATTGATGAAGTGACCAATTGAACTTGGGGAACACGACATCACATACTTGCCCAGGACTACCATCAAGTCCCAGGCCTTAGCGGATTTTATAGCCGACTTCAGCCCCAGCCTAATGGCTGCGACCGAACCGGAAGTCCATTCTATCTATTCGACCATTCTTTGGAAACTTGCAGTCAATGGATCCAGTAGTAAAAAAGGTTGCGGTTTGGGGATAATGATCGTTACTCTGGAAGGCAAAAAACTACAACAAGAAGTCAAGTGCGGTTTCAGAGTCACCAACAATGAGGCAGAATATGAAGCATTGATTGCATGACTAACCTTGGCCAATGAGCTTGGAGCCAAAAAGATAGAGGTAAAATCTGATTCACAACTGATTGTCAACCAATTCCAAGGGTCGTATCAAGCACGAGATCCGCAGATGGCATCCTACTTACAAAAGGTAAAAGATATTCAGTCGACGTTTGAGGAAATCACAATAAGCGAGAATTCCCAAATGGATGCATTGGCAAACAGATGCATTGGCCACTCTTGGATCGACAATGCAAAGAGACAAACCACGATCAATACTGATAGTATACTTGAATTGGCCAGTAGTTTGGAAAGAAGAAAAATGGGTCGCCTCAGTCAATTCAGTCGACTCATGGATGACACCAATATTCAGATATCTACAAGAAGATGTACTTCCGAAAGACAAAATCCAGGCCAGGAAAATCCAAAGGCAGTCTGCAAGGTTCACTTTATACGACGGTCAGTTGCTAAAAAGATCGTTTTCTGGACCCTACCTGAAATGCCTCACTCACGAAGAGGCACAACATGTGTTGGCGGAGCTACATGAAGGGGAATGTGGGAATCATTCCGGAGGAAAGAGCTTGGCACTACGAGCTCATTCGATAGGTTACTATTGGCCTATGATGAGGACCGACTCTGCAGACTTCACTAGGAAGTGTGAAAAATGTCAAAGGTTTGCTCCAGTTTCACACCTCCCACTAGAAAGACTCAATCCCATCTTGTCTCCCTGACCGTTCATGAAGTGGGGAATGGACATCGTCGGGAAACTTCCAACTGCACTAGGACAACGAGTCTACTTGCTCGTACTTACGAATTACTTCTCGAAGTGGATCGAAGTAGAACTATTCGCCAAGATACGCGACAAAGAGGCACAAACGTTCGTCTGGAAGAACATCATATGTCGATTTAGGATTCCTAGAGAGATTGTGACTGATAATGGTTCACAATTCATCAGCCATCATTTCCAGGATTTCTGTAAAAATTGGGGCATAAAGTTAAGCTTTTCAACCCCACGCTTCCCGCAAGCTAACGGCCAGGCCGAGTCGTCAAACAAAATAATACTGAACACTTTAAAGAAGAGATTGGAGAAAGCTAAATGTTATTGGGAAGATGAACTTCCGGGAGTATTGGAAAGCTAAACGGTCATCTACTAGAGAAACCCCGTTTTCTCTGGCGTTTGGTACGGAAGCAGTAATACCAACTGAAGAAATCATCCCATCCCCACGCTACCAATGGTTCGGCGAGGAATCGAATCTAAAACTTATTAATTATAGTCTCGATACAGTAGATGAAGTAAGGGACCAGGCTTCCATTCGACTAGCAGCCCATCAACAGAGGATTGCCAGATACTTTGACAAAAAAGTTAGGAGCAAAACTTTCAGGGAAGGAGATTGGGTCCTATGCAAAGTTTTTCAGAACACCAAAGAAGTTGGGGATGACAAGCTGGGACCGAATTGGGAAGGTCCGTACCTCATCACAAAAATCGTTGGGAAAAGAGCCTACAAACTACAAACCTCGGAGGGAACGCCCATCCGCAACAGTTGGAACGCCATTCATCTTAAGCCGTTCTACTGGTAATATGTACGTGCATTCTTAATTGTCTTTCGAGTATTAAATAAATGATTTTTTATTTGTAAAAGTTCATTCGACGAGGAAATAAAATGCATTCATAGATTGAGAACTTACTTTCCATTCAACAAAAAGTAGTTTTGTACAAAATATTAAAAAAAAAGTACATCAGATTAGCAATGTTCTCAAGCTTCTGGAGCACTGGCTGGTTGTTCTTCAGCCGCCACGGGAGTACTCGCATGAACATCTTCTTCCCGAATATCAGGCTCGATTCTCGTCGGTCCAACATCCCCTCATTCCTCCACTTGACCTTCGGTCACTCCCATTTCAACTTCGGGAACTGCGACCTCCTTAACCTCATCTTTCTCTGACTCGAATTCTTCACATTTTTCTTCTTCATCATTTTTCAGTCGACAAAGAAAGCCCAGCCACAAATCTTCCGTACTCTCGAATCCATTTTTCTGGCTTCCATTCGACGTGTTTCCCAACAAGATATTCCTTCATCAAATCACTTCTATCTTTCATCATGGATTCTGATAAGTGTATATTTACATATTATTTTAATACCTTCTAATTTATTTTTATATTTTATTTTACATATTTCTTTCTTAATTTATTATTTTCAATTTATGTAGGAAAATTTTAGATTATTCAGGAAATAGAGATATAGAAGGTATTTAAATTGGAAAGACTCTCATAC
>SKCR01010605.1:0-44191 GCA_019454045.1 Zanthoxylum bungeanum | reverse complement strand
TGTTTTGCAGATGGCACCGGGCAATCGCAGACGGGCTAATGCGACTCCATCTACATCAGCAATGACAACTGGCCCTGATAGAGTCTCTGCTAGCACAGGTGAGTCCAGTACAGCGAAGGGTCGAGGACGCACCTGTGGCCTGGGGTTGGCTAAGTACGTTAAGGCTCACGGCCGTATCCGGATTGAGATATCATATGATGGATAAAGTCAAGTCGGACAACATAATTCAGCGTTTACTACAGCCATAAGAGCTGCAGCTCGATTTGAAGCTCCCCAAAACTACGTTTCTTGGAGAAAGATACCGTGGGAGGCGAAAATCAACCAGCTATTCTCTTCGCTACTTGTGAGTTTCCGTACGGTATTAAGTTTTCGATATTGTTTGTTAGTTAACATTTTTATTTTATACTTATTTTTACTCGGTTGCTATTCCTGTAGGAGTGGTTCCACTTCGATCTGACCAAAGTGAATGTCCAACAATATATTGACTACCACATGGAGAAAAGTTATAAAGATTATAGGACAAAAGTCCTGAAACCAATATTTGACGAACATGGATCTTCAGATGCTCCACAACACAAGCCTGATTTTATAGAGGAGCAAGACTGGACATTCTTATGTGAGCTTTGGTCTAGCTAAAAACACGAGGTAAATTTTGAAATAAACGAAAATTTATAATTGTCTTTGTTTTCGGTACTTACAGTGTTGGTAAATGCATGATAAATGTCACGCAAATGCGGAAAATCGAAGTCACTTGCGTTTTAACCACCGTGGAGGTTCGAAGCCATTTATCCAACATCATGCCGAACATTCTGAGGTAAATATATCATAACGTAAAATTTAACAGTTCATTGTTTTTACTAATGTGGAATAATATTGAATTTATTTTCTGTTTTTAACAGAGTAGCACAGATGAGGTGCAATCATTTCCAGATTTTTTCCTTGTGACGCATTACAATGAGAAAAACAAATGGATAAATGAAGAAGCCGAACGTTGCTATGTAAGTTTCAGTTTTTAAAATAAAATAATTAATGTATATATGTTAATTTTTTTTTCAAATTCTAATATTAACTTATTTTTTGAAACATAACGAAATGATGGAACTCCAACATCAAACTCAAGAGACAGGGTCCGACCCGATATTAGATGAGCAGTTGTCGCAATTGGTTTTCAAGAATCAAACAGCTTACAACGTTGGCCTTGGGACTCGTAAGAAGCCGACGTCATCTGCACGCAATACTGTTAATTCGGACAATGCCTCCTCTCTTTGAGACCAGCTAGCCACTACCCAAGACCGGCTAACCACCACCGAAGACCAGCTAGTCACCACCCGAGACGAGCTGAAGAAGACTAAGGAGGAGCTACAACAGGTCAAGGTGGACCACGAGAAGAAGATGGAGCAGTTCGAACAGCAAATGCTGGCTTTCCGCCAGATGTTGGAGGCCTCACTCAGTCAGGGTGCATCGGGCTCGAGCGTCCCCCATCACAGTAGCAATAAATTTTATATCTATTTGTATAAATATTTTGAACAAATAGTTTTAATATAATATGTATTTTCTCTAAAAAAATTTCAATATAATAATTATTATAATATTTCATAATTCTGTTATTAATCAGAAATTTTTTTCAATTAAATTAAATATTAAATTAATTATTTTAGACTAAAAAGAAGTAAATTAATAATTTTTTAAAAAAAAACATATTTTTTAACTATTTTCGTCGAACTAATCGACGCTAAATGTGTTTTTTGCGTCGAAAGTTTCGACGCTAATAGTTAAAAAATCGCCGCTGTAAGTATACAAATATTATTTTTTTTAATATACTTTAGCGTCGAAACAAAACGACGCTAAAAGTCTAACTTTTAGCGTCGAAATAAATTGGACGCAAAATAGAGTTTTTAGCGTCAAATATCTTTGTTTCGACGCTAAATATTATTCTCGTCGACATTTCGGGGTCCAATTTTTGCGTCTAATTAATTCGACGCTAATGTACTTTTGCGTCGAAACTGTGGATTTTTGCGTCGATTATTTTCGACGCTAAATGGTATAATTTTTGTAGTGTAAGGATCAAAACTATTATGACATATACAAATGGCAAGATTTAAGACTATTATGTGATGTATTTACAACAAGAATCAAGACCATCATATCATATCATATGTATATGACATGAATCATGACCATTGCCTGCATGTGAATATGAAAAATGAATCTCAAAATATTTAATTGGATTATTTACTTTTAGAATTTATGTATTTTTTTGGTATAAATAGATCTTTGAGCCATAATGAATAAATAAGAGTTAATAAACTTATTTTATTTCTCTAAATTCGACCTTACATCGTTTTAATAACTAGCTAAAAAAATTAAATTAATTGTGAGGTTAATGTCTAAATCTTTTTGCATCTTGTTTTTTAGAGACAATGATTATTTATTGTGTAATTATATATTTTTATGGGCGCGATGAAACAAAATAAAAATTAATATTTTTAAAACAAAATTTAGCATATGACTCTAGAAAATTAATAGAATATTTTGAATATTTTTTAGAATGCAAGGAGTAGCACTCATATCTTTATGTGGATGAGCAACTCCACTACATTGCTTCTTTTTAAAAAAATATTACTCCAAAATCGTCACAATCATATTGAAAAACACATTCATTCGAACTAGCTTTTTGAAAAATGCTAACACTAAAGCCAACTTGTAAGCATCATTTTATTTATTTTATTAATAAATGTGTTTAGTAATTAATACAGTTTTTTTGTTGCTTTCATGAAAGGTCCTACACATAAATTAATGTGCTCAAACAAAACCCATTACGATATGGATTCCATGATTTTGCAATTTTAATTAAATTAACTAAAAGCAAAAGTTGAAAGAGGAAAAAAATAATAAGAAAAATGAAAGAAACCATGTGTACTACACTATGATATGATCATGAGCCACCCACGTGGCTCATTATGACTTAATTGTCGTTTTATGGGTTCTCACTTTATATTAAACTTTGATTAATTAATGATAATTATTTTTTTTAATAAAAGACTTAAATTTAATGTTGAGATGAGTTTTGCATGTATTCAATATTTTTTTTATAATTATAATATATAATTATTAGATAATAATGTAAATATAACTGATTTTTAACTATGCATCGCTATTAAAGCATGTGTGATAGAAAATCACTATAAGAAAATGTGAAATTATCAACCGAATATTTTCGGTTTGTAAATTTTGGTATTTACTGACCGAACACCAACCAAAAAAATAAAATAAAAAATTTCTGATTAATTATTGAAGTATTACCGACCATATAATCAGTCGGTATTTGATCGGTAAATATAGCGCTAAAGATTAATTTTGCACCATTTTAATGCTCCAACAACTACCGATCGATTATTCGGTTGGTAATTACTAATAAACAGCGACCGAATATAATTCAGTCACTAAAATAATATTAATTATAAAAAAATTAGATATTTTACCGACCGAATTAATTTTCGGTCGATAATTTATACATTTTATCGACCGAATTATCGATCGTTCTCTAAAAATAAAATAAAAAATAAAAAATTAAAAAAATATTATTATTACTATTACTATTACTACCACCACCACTACTACTACCAATCCACACCATCATATTTTCACAACTTAATGTGTTTCATTTTCCCCTAAAATAAACAATTAACAACAACCAATCTCCCACCCTAATTCAACTAGCCCACAACCACTTCCATTAATAATTAAACAACATATTAGCTTTTATTTAGATTTTGATATGATCCAAGAGTTGTGCGAAGAGCAGACTATTAAAGACACTTTAAGAAAATTTTGAGAGCATATTTAGGGAGTTTTTAGAGAGAGAAATGAAATCAGTAGAGAGAGAAATAGTTAGAGAGAAAGTGTGTCTAAAGAGAGAAAATGACTCGTTCGACGTCGTCTGATCACCGTTTTTGGTACATGACCACATCTGAAGAATCTCCTCGATGAAACGAATCCAACGACATTGGTCCTCTGGCATGACTCCGTTTGATACGCCGCCACACATCCACCACCACGTACCCACGTGTCGCCGCACGTGTTCCTCACCTCCCAGACCATAATCTTCCCCTCATCGATTTATACAGTATGGACACTTTGTTTGCCCAAATATGACCTTCAGTTGTTGAGATACGAGCCAAAACGATAATTATCATCGTTTGACTATTCTTCAGTAACCACCGTGCATCATCTGTCACCATCACTGTGATCCTTGTGACATATACAGATCATTGGTTCCTTCGTTGTGAAATTTGGAGGTCGTTGGAACTTGATATGTGATTGTTACAGTTTTGGGGTGTAAACGTAAGATTTTGAAAGTTTTAGACTAGATTGCATATTGGCATGATTAGGAGTGTAAATCTGTAAATTCTGACTTTTATAGGTTAATAAGTAATATTTGAGAGTTTTAGGACTATATGGACATAGTAGAAAAATTTTGGGTTAAATTGGAAATTTAGAAAGTTTGAGTGTAAAATCATAATTTAGGAAAATTGAGAGACTTGATCATAATTTTATATTTTTCAGATCTTAGCGAGGATATAGATATATAGAGGACTTTTGCGTAGATTGAGATAAGTCAACACACGATAATTTCCTTAAAATAATTATTTGTTGATTGATGTTTGCCGTGAAAGTTTATATAAATATATGTTATAGTATAATTATAGCTATATGTGTGTGTGTGTATAAATTCGTGATTTTTGAGATGAAAATGATGGATTAAATGTGAGATTTGATTGTATTGGAAGATGTGTGTGGTTATGTTATGCGGCCGGGTTTTATATAATATTGGTCGGAGATGAGATGAGATGTGATGAGTGGTTATGCGATGTAATGCAAAATTAGTGGTGGAGCGTATTTCAGTTCCCGCTTACACATTTTTACGAGATGATATGGTGGGAAACCTTGGAAGTTTTGACGAGTTAATCTCTCATTGATTTCAATTCACTATTATACCGGACCTGGATAAACAACCACTTTTGATGGATATTGTATTATTGTGAGAATGATTGCTTGAGATGATGCTTATTATAGTATATGTTATTTTCAAATATTATCACTCACACACACACATATATGTGTGCGCACACATATGTATCCATATTTTATTGGTGAGATTGTGTTGAGAGTTTGAGTGCTTTACTTACTAGACTCTTTAAGCTCACCCCTCATTTTCCCAAACATCTCAGGTAGTTCGCCAGCAAAGCAGTAGCAGTAGCAGTATCAGGATTTGATCCACGTGCCATAGTTACTTTTCGGGTTGGTCTAGATATTTAGGATATTATTTTCATGTTCTTAAGATTTGTGTTGTAAACCTTACTATTGGAGACTTTATTCGGAAATTTACTAAATTGTAATTTAAGAAGTATTATTTTTTTGCAGATATGTTTGAATTGCTTGACATGTAAGATGCTCGAACTAAAGAGGTTAGTGAACCCCTCTCTAGGGTTGTGCCCGCTCTAGGGAAACAACTCATGATTTTTTTTAGCAATAATAGATAAAACATGATATATATTTTGATGCCGGTTCCACCATTCAAGGATTTTAAAATTTTTACTGCATAAACTTTCATTAGAAAACTCAAAATTTGTAGATAAATAATTATCTAATTCAGGGTTATTAGTTGTTGTCGTATCCCTAGATTTTTTATTTCGTTGCAATAACCAACGATCTCATGCGCTAAGTCTTGTTTGAATTACCGGTTCGCTACTACTAGATTGACATAATGTTCATAAGTTATATCTTACAATATAATCATTAAATAAAATAATTAAATCACTTCTTAATTTCGTCATTATGCTCGTAATATCAATATCATCTAATATTCCTAAATAACCAGTAAGCTTGTAAACTAGACCCGGCCACGGTTCCGGTTCGGAACCGGAACCGAACCGGAATGGGACCGGTTCGGTTGGGGTTCCACCCCAACTCGAACCGGTCCGAACCGGTGGAACCGTACGGTTCCACCGGTTCGGACGGTTCCAACCGGAACCGTTCCTGTTGAAACCGTAGGGTTCCAACAGGAACCCAACGGCTAGTGCCGTTGGGGGATGCAGGGAGCTGCCAAAAAAAATTAAAAAAATTAAAAAAATATTTTTGTTATATAAAATAAAAATTACTAATGTACCCCTAATAACGGTAATAAAACGGTTATATTTAGGGGCATTTTTGGTATCAAAAAAAATTCTAAAATTCTATAAATATGATTCATTTTTCATAATTTCATCACACCAAATTCAACTCTCTCATTTTCTATAATTCTCTTATTCGCAATTATTCATTTTCTTATTTTTCTTCCTAATTTCTCAAACGAAAAATGGCAAGCTCATCTAAGAACATAATGTCAAATATGCCAACCCAAGAGAGCGGCCCTAGTGTCAGTGCACAATCACGGAGAAGAGAAGTTAAGGCTCGGTCCTCGGATATTTTCAAAATTCATTTTAATTTGAACGCCTAGAAGATGATTCACAACGAGCAGTTTGCAACTATTGTGGGGTTATCTACAAATTTTCTGGTGGATATGGCAATATGATCAAGCACATGGAAAAACATCATCCGGTTGAATTTGGCATTGATACGACGCAAACTCAAATGGTCCAGGTACGCATCATCAAGTAGAGGTACGAGTGCTTTAGATTTATTTAAATATTCTGATGCAAAAAATAGAGAAGAATTTGCGAAATTAACTTGTATGGCACATCTTTCTTTAAGCTTTGGTGAAAAACTTCATTTTACTAATTACGTGCATAATGCTTTAAACCCTTCTGCATGTAGAATGACTCGAAACACAACAAAACGTCATATTTTTAAATTATACAAAGATGGTAAAATTATTTTAAATGAAATATTTAAAGAGATGAAAGGTCGTATTTCTGTATGTTCTGATATTTGGAGTGATCATTGGCAAACACACTCATACATGGGTGTGACTTGTCATTGGATTGATGCATCATTTACCATGCAAAAATGACTTATTGCATTTAGAGTTTTTGATGACCAACATACTGCACATAATATTTATAGAATGATGAAGGTAATTTTTGATGAATATGGTTTAGGAGAAAAATTTTAACAATTGGATTTGATAATGCATCTGCAAATACTGCATCCATCAATGATTTAAAAGAATATGTCAACAAAATTTAGGGGGTCGGTTTTTTCATATTCGTTGTACATGTCATGTCCTCAACTTATGTGTGCAAGTCGGTCTAAAATTATTATCACCTTTCCTTGATCCAATTAAAACGGCACTTAACTGTATTTGGTCATATTCTCAAATTAGGAGAGAATGGACCAAGTTTTGTAAAATAAATGGTATTAAGCCGATTAAATTTTCAAGAGATGTTCCAACACGTTGGAATTCTACTTATTTTCTTTTATGTCAAGCATTTCAATACAAAGATGCATTATGTAGTTTTTTTTCTCAACATGTTCAAAATATCACACTTTATCCTAGTCAATGGGATATTTGTGAAATTTTTTTAGATATTTTAAAAGTTTTTAATGATGCTACTTTAGTTTTTAGCGGCGTTTATTATCCTACAGCACATTTATTTCTTCTTGAGAGTTTAAATATTGTTGGCACTCTCGATGAGCATGTTGACAGTAGCGATCCAAATGATATTGTTTTGTTAGAAGCCATTACTGTTATGAAGGTAAAATGGTTAAACTATTTTAGAGAAATTCCTTTACTTTATCTTATTGCTGCTGTTTTTGATCCTAGATTTAAATTAGAAGTTTGAATGGTGCTTTACAAGCTTATTATGGTTATTTAGGAATATTAGATGAAATTGACATTACTAGATTAATGACGAAATTAAGAAATGATTTAATTGAGTTATTTAATGATTATATTGTAAGATATAACTTAGGAACATTATGTCAATCTAGTAGTAGCAAACCGGTAATTCAAACAAGACTTAGCGCAGGGGATCGTTGGTTATTGCAACGAAATAAAAAAGCTAGGGATACGACAACTAATAACCCTGAATTAGATAATTATTTATCTACAAATTTTGAGTTTTCTAATGAAAGTTTATGCAGTAAAAATTTTAAAATCCTTGAATGGTGGAAACGGCATCAAAATATATATAATGTTTTATCTATTATTGCTAAAGAGATCTTGGCAGCACCTATTTCCACTGTTGCGGTTGAGCAAGCTTTCAGCTTGGGAGGTAATATATTGGAAGCTAGGCGATCTTTATTACATCCAAGCACTCTAGGAGCAACAACTTGTGTGGATGATTTGATTCCTCTCACCCTTGGAGGATACGTAGGCAACTTAAATTTTCGGTTCCGGTTCCACTTAAGTGTGGAACCGGAACCGAACCGGATTTAACCGGTTCTGTTCCGGTTCCACAAGTGTGGAACCGGTAACCGGCCGGTTCGGTTCCGAACCGGAACCGAACCGCCGGCCGGTCTATTGTAAACCACCATTCAAACCTTCTAATTTAAATCTAGGATCAAAAACATCAATAAGATAAAGTAAAAGAATTTCTCTAAAATAATTCAACCATTTTACCTTCATAGCAGTAATGGCTTCGAGCAAAACAATATCATTAGGGTCGTCACTGTCAACATGTTCATCGAGAGTGCCACCAATATTCAAACTCTCAAGAAGAAATAAATGTGCTGTAGGATAATAAACACCGCTAAAAACTAAAGTAGCATCATTAAAAACTCTTAAAATATCTAAAAACATTTCACAAATATCCCATTGACTAGGATAAAGTGTGATATTTTGAACATGTTGAGAATAAGAGAATTATAGAAAATGAGAGAGTTGAGAATTTGTGTGTGATGAAATTATGAAAAATGAATCCTATTTATAGAATTTTAGAATTTTTTTGATACCAAAAATGCCCATAAATATAACCGTTTTATTACCGTTATTAGGGGTACATTAGTGATTTTTATTTTATATAATAAAAATATTTTTTTTTAATTATTTTTTTTATTTTTTGGCAGGGGTTCCAACAGGAACCCGACGGTTCCAAACCGAACGGTTCCGGTTGGAACCGTACGGTTCCACCGGTTCGGACCGGTTCGAGTTGGGGTGGAACCCCAACCGAACCGGTCCCATTCCGGTTCGGTTCTGGAACCGGAACCTTCCGGTTCCAACCAGTTCGGTTCCGGTTCCGAACCGGAACCGTGGCCGGGTCTAATATGGTAAGTGTACTGAGACTGCAGAAACTTTTAAGACTTTCTGCAACTTTCAGTTCGGTTGTGGGTCTAGAATCTAGATATCCACATTGCATCATCACAAAGCTAATTTATTAGACTGATTCTGATTAACTTCGGGACATTACATATATAGTTGAGTTAAAAGATTATTGTAGTAGATTTAATTACTATGTCACTAAAAAATATATTGAGAATTGTAAGGGAAAAAAAACTTTTTTGACCAACACGGTCTTAAAAAATTGCATTTGGGGAATAAAGGGATCATTGGATAATTAAATAACATGTCACCTTAGCTAAGGATAGGTTTTATGAAAGAGTCCTAAGGCACGGTGTTACAGAATTAAATGATTTTATTTTTTAATTAAATGATGCATGTGCCTACGGCACGATGTTACAGAATTAAATGATTTTATTTTTTAATTAAATGATTTTATTTTAACTTTCTATTTTTTAATTTGAAAATTTTTGACCATTTCCATCAATCAATTCACTCTCTTTCCTCCAATTACCAATGAAATGATCTGGGCGTCAATTAAGCCACATAAAGAGAGCCGTTAGATACACTCTCTTTCCTCCAACACCATTTTCATTTATTATATAGATGTTAACCATATTAAAACAAAGAGAAAAAAATGATTTTAATATATTATTGTTTGTCTTTTAATGAATTGAAATAAGTGTTTTATGTCTTTTAATTTGATAATCAACATACTAAATTAAGGATGTCCTCATTTGAATCTCTTCGTACATACATATACACACTTGGGAGCACACCCACACACTCATGTATGTATGCGTGTATGTATATATGTATGTGTGTATGTATATATATTATCTCGAATAAAATCTGAAATGAGAATGTATTATCTTGTATGTTCAGATGTTATTACATCAAGATAATTTATATTTGACCAATTCTTTTGTGTGTTGAGTTATCTTCTAATGAGAGATCCCACATTTTTAGGGTCTGTTTGGTTCAACGAACGAGGGGAGGGGAGGGGAGGGGAGGGGAGGGATTTTAATGGAGGGGAGGGGAAGGGAGGGGAGGGATTTTAATTGAATATATGTTTGGTTCAATGAAATGATGATCAAACTAAATAACATAAAAACACAAATTCTAATATATTACCGGACAACACACATGATATTAAACTGTATGTTTTTGTCATTTAGTTTAGTCATTTTTTTAATTAAAATAACGGATTCTTAGTTCAAAAGTTATATATATATATATATATATATATATATATATATATATATATATATATATATACACACACACACACTTTCCAATTCCAATGATAAATATCTTAACTTAATAAGTAATTAAAAGATAAAAGAAACACATATTTCAATATAATATTAATTTATTTTTTAACATATTCAATTTGGTAATGGAGATCTAAAAGTAAAGGGCAAAATTTTAAACTCCTTGATAAATTCTATAGTACTTTCATAAAAACAACTTGTGATTTAATAGAAGTAGAAATATGCATTGAAGTGAGCAAATGGTGCAATATATATATATATATATATATATATATATATATATGAGTATTGTTTCCGTGTATCCTTTATTATAATAGATTCATTTTGAGTTATATAATAAAAATTAATTGATACTGTACAATTCATGTTTGATATTGTATATTCTAACGCATTTTTAAACACAGATAAATAATTATAAAATATTATACATTATTTAGAAAATTATGATCTTAATATTGATTTTCTTTTCAACATTGTAAAATGTTGTTTTTAATTTGTTATAAACCAAAATTAACATGCATTAATCTAGACCCGGCCACGGTTCCGGTTCGAAACCGGAACCGTAAAAGACCAGTTCGGTTAGGGTTCGACCCCCAACCGAACCGGTTGGAACCGTAGGGTTCTTGTTGGAACCGTATGGTTATTTTCCTAACATAACCCTAAATTATTTTAAATTATTTTCGATTTTTTTATATAATAAATTAAAAGAAAAGGTTCGAACCGGAACCGACCGGTTCGGTTTACTGTTCCAGTTCCACTTAAGTGTGGAACCGGAACCGAACCTGAATTAACCGGTTTGGTCCCGGTTCCACACTTGTAGAACCGGGAATCGGCCGATTCGGTTCGGTTCCGAACCGGAACTGAACCGCCGGCCAGGTCTACATCAATCAACTTAATCATTCACTAACATGTCAATATCAGAATATGAATAAGAAAGTTATAAAACCTGAAAAATGTGTTTGTATGAGATAGTGATTCTTAAACCAAGTCGAGATGTTCTCTGTTCTTAAGAACTTATTAGTCTCGCCTCGGTGCTCTACGAATGTCTTGTGGCTAACGTTCTCTCAGGATTACTTAGATGCTTCTTATAGAAGGGGCACTCCTTTCGCAAGAACTTGAACAATGACAAAATTGTGGGAACTCTCTCTTGACTATGAAAACTGAAGACTTCCTAATATGCAAGACTTGTAAGAGAATGTATATGAAAATTCAGTGAATAGAAATGAGAATTCAATGCCTTATTTATAGACATGAAGGGTTACCATTGAAAAGTACCCTTATGTCAAATAAGGCAATTCCTAAAGGTTGTGTTCTTTTCCCTTAAAGGACATACCTGTTAGGAATGGTGCTCAGAGCGCCAATCCGGATCGTATCTGTGTCCAATTCATGAATATGAGTAATACCTTTTTTTCCATAATATTACTAATTTAAATGGTAGCACCTCTTGTCTATTATATACGTATTCGATCTAATTTCGATTAGATTGATTAGATTGAAACTAAATATGGTTTAGTGATATGTATATATATTAGACAAAGACCTCATGATTTACAACGTAGTGCGCAGTTACAACATATCTTGTAATTGACATTGGGAAGTGTCACTATAAGTTGTATATCCTTAAATTAAGTTCCTGGTTAAGATTTACTGACACGGGTTGATTAGTAAAATCCGCTGAGACCATTACATGTCGTATATCAGATTTGTTCCGATGGTTTATCCCAATGAACCATGAGTCTTGGGAGACTCGTATAGACGTGTAGGTGTTTATTTGATAAACACTGAACAACTCACCGAATATTTCCTAATAGATGGTACACCAACGTCAATAGGAATCTTCTCGGGTTGAGTAGCATAGTGATTCTTTTACTTGAGATACCACTGTGGATATATGAGTTATCCTCCACACTTAGAGGACAGTCACGTCACCGATCTATTTAGATCAGACCTCCACCTGTTCGTTGGGTGTGGACTCATGCTCATGATATCATGTGTGTATCAAGATAGGATCCGTCAGTTCCGTGTACAGAGCATATGTAGTCCATCTTGTGATTAACAATCTGTTAAATCTATGGCCATAGTATACTTCGGAAGTGAGTTCCAAATGTTATTTAGAGATTGCTAATAGATACGTCGACGAGATTATTCCTATAGAGATTTGACGTTCATATATATCTCTGAGATAATCCGGATACCTGTGACGGATGGATTATACGTATGCAGTGACCTCAACCTATATGATTCAGCGAGTTTATCTGTGGTCATCATAATTACTTACGGTGGGTGAATTATGGACATGAAATTGGATTTCGTGACCGATATGCCTGAATCTAGAGAGTTTCACTAATGAAATATACTCGTAGAGCACTAAAGAAACTGTTATGAATAATACTGATTATTTATAACTTGTTTAACGGTTAAACGAAAAATACATGCAATCGGGACCTAACGGTCATTTCCGAATTAATGTGTATTTGCATTTAATATTTGATATTATTAAATACACATTAATTAAATATCAAAATGTGATATTTGGCATATATCATTAATATATGTATTTGAGATATTTAATGTAAATATAATACATATATTTAAGATATTTGTATTTAATTATTTAATTATTTAATTGTTAAATAATTAAATTAATAAAATAATAAATATCTTAATAATGATTTGCTTTATTAAAGCTTGGAAATGGCATGATGCCATTGGAACACATTTTGTTTGCTTTATTAAAGTTAAAGTGTTAACTTTAATTTAGCAAAATGTGTACCAATTAAATTGACAAAAATTAAAGAATTTATTTATTTATTTTTTTTTTGAATTTCGAAAATGGTATTATTTTTTAACAAAATTGTTTTGTTTCAATTTGAACACTTAGACAAGTTACACAAATATTTTACAAAGAGAGTTGAGAGAAAATGGTGGAAGAAGAAAGAAAAAAATAAAGGCAAAAACATGGAAATTTTGTAAGTTTTTCAAACTTTCTTCTACATGGAAATTGTTTCTATTTATCTTAGCTTCAATTTGTGTTGCTAAGTTGATGTCTCAACTCTTTGGGTTTGTAATTATATGTGTTTAAAGCTTGTTGGATGTGATTAGCATGTATGTATAATTTATAAGCTTATTAGTGTAATCAAGCTTATAAGATTAATTTGTAATCTAAGTTGTCATTCTAGAGTTATTAGCCATTCATAATTAACCTAGAATTGTTCTTGATTAATTTCATGATGGTGAGACTTGATTGGTGTGGTAATTGATTGATTAAAGTGTTGAATTTTGTCAATTTAATGTAAATTGTCCAATTTGAGTAATTTGTGAAATTAGGGTTCTTAACCCATTCAAATTTTGGGGCTTTTCATATATATGATATAATTTGATGTATATTTGATGTATATCAAATTTGGGATTGATTGGATTTGATCTTGATGTGTTTTGAACAAATTGGGCCAAATTGAAATTAATTAAAATTCTGGGCTGTTTTTGTAATTCTGGAAAATTACTGGGCAGTTTCGAATTTCTGGAAAAGTTTCTGGATTATGTTGCAAATTGTATAAATTATTTTGGGATTGATTTGGAATCAATTAAATATGTATTTGAATATTTAAGGATCAAAATGATTAATTTGCAAAGTTTATGGTCTCATAGCAATTAATGATAAATCTGATTTTTCAGATAAAAATTCAGTTTTTATTTATTGAGTAATTAGAATAAATTGGTTTATTTTAATTTCCAAGAAAAATATTTATCGGAAATTGTTTCGAGAGTGAAAATACGCGAAAACGGTGAAAAACGGCGTTACCGGGTAACGGCTGCCCAAACAGTGAACTGGTCACTGTTCGGGCAGCCCACGAACTGTCCAAATTTTTGGGGGCTGACCTGGGCAGTCCCCATGAGCATTGGTCGGTCGGAAACGCGTTTTATGCTATTTTGTGGAAAAATATTTTCGCAAAAGTTTCGCGATGTTTCTATATTGTTTATGTCGTTATATGATATCGAATAAATACGTTTAGGTGAAATATGAATGAATTATTAATATTGGATATTAAATAATTTATTCGTAAGTTAAAAAAATTTTAAACTACGATTTCGCCCGAACAGCGCTCCTTCCGCTGCGCCTCTCTGATTTGACCCCAACAAAATGGTATCAGAGCGAGACTGATCTCGGACACTCGATATGATTAGCCCTTAAAATTCAATGTTTAGTTTAATCATTACTTAATACATGCATGTGTTTATTTAATTTGATTAAATAAAGTAAAAACATCTTTTGTTGGAAAATCCTCGATTTAAATAAGGTTTTAAGAAAGTGACTAGTATTAGGAATACTTGTTTCTTCGTCCGCCTTGTCAATACGAATGTAAATGTTTTCATGTTGCTATGGCTGAACGTGCCAAAGCTGTTAGGACTACATCGGTAGCTTGAGTTTGTCATACGCCTCCTTATGAACGTGCCAAAGCTGTCATAATGAGAAACGATCATGACCAAACCCAGGAGTCACAGTGAGTGTGATTGACAATGAGTTGTCTACCTAATGAATATACGTAGGCGAGAACGTGCCAAAGCTGTGAGTCGAAATATATTCATGGGGTCCACTTCCCATTATGGAATTCAATTTAATTATTGAATTCTCATTTCCGTTAGGGATTACGGTATTACGTAAAGTAGTGGGAGGCACTGCTAGATTAAAAATCCTTAACATATGCGGTGTGTAATATTATGTAAATTGTCGCTCATGTTGTTCCTTATTCTATTTGTTTGATAGAATTAAACTTTTATCCACTGCATGCATATTATATATGTTTTCCGACTTCAATTATGGTTGCAGATTTCTAGAATAGGTTCTAGATTTTAATAGATAATGATGCAATCCTTCTAGACAAAATAATTTCTTATGCAGTAAAGATTGACATGAATTGGTTCATGTCTCAAGATTCTTCACTGGCATTAAGAAAACACCATTAGGTATTTGTTTATCTGATAATGACGTTTCTTGGCTTTAGTGACATTCAGAGGTCACGTGTCAGACACTATTTGTTTTTCAATTATTTGCAAATGTTGTAAATAATTTGAAAGCAAATAATAAAGCTAAAGAAAGAATGATGTGTATAGAAAATATTGATTTTCACAGTACGACAACTGTAGATATTGGATATCAGATCTCCCGTCTAGTTATTTAAAATATTGTTGAATGATTGTTTCGATATTTGATATCAGAACTTACGGCTATTAGATAGTTACTTGTTTAATGTAAACAGTTGTTACATATTTTAAAAAACGACTAGAAGTGTCATTAACGAATAGATAAACATTAAGAAAAATATTCGGTTAAGTAAATAACTTAGAACATTTTTATATGAGATTTTATCACTTAAGTATTAGATGCTTATTCCATATGGTAAATGATGGTCTGAAATGAGTTCACACCACATATCTTTATCCATTTAACGAATATTGTATTCGGGAAGGTGACTAAATCTCATTTAACCAATGACTGTCATTAGACCAGAAAATTTATTAAATTGATACATTGGATGTATGTAATTTGATGAATTGTAATTTGCTTAAGGTAGTTTTCTTTACTTCGTAGCATAGTCAATGAATTGTCGTGACTTAGTTACGTGATTATGAAACGCAGATAGAATATTTTGACTGGTTCAAAGATATTCGATCTGAAGTTTTGAAAATTGTATCTTTAAAATTCATCGTGAGTCTTTGAATTGTTCAAAGATGTTTGATACGATCAAACATATGAATTTATTGCAATTAGTTCTAAGGTTATTCGAAGAATATAATTCTTACATCAATATTATTCTTCCACGATTCCATATTGATGGAATTGATTAAATGGAAGAAATCGAATCTTATACGATTTGATTCGTTTGATATTGAGAGTTACCGAATTAGTTTCAATACTCTTGGGGATATGCTCCAATAACACTTATTCATCATTTTAATTAATGTTCCATTAGTTTACAGTTACATATATGATATGTATAAGTAGAAAATTCGAATCTTGAAAAGTTTGAGATTTGAATCTATCTTTTGTATAATTGTTATATAATTGATATTACTTGCGCCTCGGAGGTACGAGTAGAAGTTTATCATTTATTTTATTTAATAGAATATTGCGTTCTATTTCATAGAATATCTTTTCTACAATCTCAAGTAATAAAATTGTTTGTTACTTAGTGTGTTACATTGGATGTTGACTATTGTAGAAAAGACTTGACTTATTGAAGTCAAATACGGTGATAAACTATAAATGGAACTACATAATTAATAAGATGAAAATACCCTTTTATTACTTCTATATAAGTGCTATAGGATGTCAGAATCATTCGCAAAGTATTTGATACTTAATGGTTTTGTTGTTTTCTTATCGAAGAAAATTATCCTATAACTTATAATGGGAACGATATTTGATATCGATTCCGTAAATAAGCATTAGACCATAGATCTAAGATTGTTCATAGCTTACTACGATCAAATTTGGAACTTGATTGAGCTTTTATTATGAATCGTTCATAAAATGTGCAAATGGTTTACGCAGCAAAAGCACAGTGAGCTTATTAAAGGTTTGACCTTTATAGTATGACAGTGAAAAACGTTATACTCATCAATCTATTGTAGATTCTGATGAAACCTGTCTCTAGTCCCACTGATTGAATAATTTAGGATCCGATGGTTAATAATAATATTAAATTATACATTTTAGCTAAAGAATACAAAGTGGCGTTTCTGAATGGTTTCTTCAGATAAGAGATCCATTGTGATTTCTTAGTTTGAAGAATTCGTTTTGCTATGGCCCTGGAGTTTGTATTATGCTAAGATTACAATTTAGTATATTAGCTTATAGAGCCTATTGTAGACTCGGATGAGCTTTCTGGAAATTTTGTGTTCTCCAATTTTGATATTAGTCAGATTGTCTGATTTTATCAAAGCATAAAGAATACATATGAGATAAAAGGGTTAGTGAGAGCGTACACATTTCTTTCTAGTATTTTACATCATAATGACATTGTCATTATTAATGTAATAATGAGATGTTTATGAAGTAAAAATGTTTACCTCAGTCTTATTTTCTCTATGAAACCAGTGGGAGTGATCTCTATTATATTTGATATAAAGTTTTATATAAGATATAAAACTAAGAGACTTGTGAGATACTCCTGGACGCAACAAGACTATCTGTATAACAGTTAGTATAATTGTTTGACAGTTAGTGTGTGTCTTATGTATAGTATTCATCTTTCGTAAATGATGATTCCTTTTTCGAAAGAGATATTGATTAGAATGTCTAATCAATCTTATGCATCATAGGATGATGGCATAATGAATACTATATTAAGTACGATTAGAGATATCAATTTAATCGTAATTGTTACGATTTATTTTGATATTCTCTAGACCATAAGATGAGTCTTGAAACATGTTCTTTATTATCTTTGAGATATTAAGAACGGATTTCTAATTAATAGAGAATAAATCTGCAACCATTAGGGTCAGATTAGTTTTGAGTCTAATTATGAAATTAGACAGTCTACGTCATAAAGTGTCAGAAAACATGCAGTGAGAGTGTCAGGGACGATTCTACTGAATGAGTGGAATTAGTTGCAACTTATGCAGTATTGACTTATGAAGTTTCATAGTGACCTCGTAGATTAGAAGTTTGTTATTAGTGTTATGTTTGCGGTTGTCTACATAGTATTTTAGATTTGATCCGTAAATACTTAGACAACTTAGTAGCTAAAGCACAATATTTATATGGCATCTGAGTCATATCGATGTAGAACATTGTTTCTACAAAACTATAAAAGATGCTAGCTAAGGAAAATGATTGTGTTTGTTGGACAAACTCAATATGTCATAGCAGACTTACTTGTTGTTACCTACCTCTTGAACGCCAGGTGAGTTCTTAAGGGCCATGAGTATGTGATACACATTGGGATGTGTATATGATACCATGGATTGGAACTAGAGCAAGTGGGAGAAATTGTTAGGAATAGTGCTCAGAGCGCCAATCCGGATCGTATTTGTGTTCAATTCATGAATATGAGCAATACATTTTTTTTTCCATAATATTACTAATTTAAATGGTAGCACCTCTTGTCTATTATATACGTATTCGATCTAATTTCGATTAGATTGATTAGATTGAAACTAAATCTGGTTTAGTGATATAATATAAATATCAGGATTTACAACGTAGTGCGCAATTACAACATAGCTTGTAATTGACATTGGAAGTGTCACTATAAGTTGTATATCCTTAAATTAAGTTCCTGGTCAAGATTTACTGACACGGGTCGGTTAGTAAAATCCACTGAGACCAGTACATGTCGTATATCAGATTTATTCTGATGGTTTATCCCAATGAACCATGAGTCTTGGGAGACTCGTATAGACGTGTAGGTGTTTATTTGATAAACACTGAACGACTCACCGAAGATTTCCTAATAGATGGTACACCAACGTCAATATGAATCTTCTCGGGTTGAGTAACATAATGATTCTTTGACTTGAGATACCACTGTGGATATATGAGTTATCCTCTACACTTAGATGACAGTCGTGTCACCGATCTATTTAGATCAGATCTCCGCTTGTTCGTTGGGTGTGGACTCATGCTCATGATATCCTGTGTGTATCAAGATATGATCTGTCAGTTCTGTGTACAGAGCATAGGTAGTCCATCATGTGATTAGCAATCTATTAAATCTATGGCCATAGTATACTTCGGAAGTGAGTTTCGAATGTTATTTAGAGATTGCTAATAGATACGTCGACGAGATTATTCCTATAGAGATTTGACGTTCATATCTATATCTCTGGGATAATCCGGATACCTGTGACGGAGGGATTATACGTATGCAGTGACATCAACCTATATGATTCGGCGAGTTTATCCGTGGTCGTCATAATTTATGGGTGGATGAATTATGGACACGAAATTGGATTTCGTGACGGATATGCCTAAATCTAAAGAGTCTCACTAATGAAATATACTCGTAGAGCACTAGGGCAACTGTTATGAATAATACTGATTATTTATAACTGTTTAACGGTTAAACGAAAAATACATGCAATCGGGACCTAACGGTCATTTCCGAATTAATGTGTATTTGCATTTAATATTTGATATTATTAAATACACATTAATTAAATATCAAAATGTGATATTTGGCATATATCATTAATATATGTATTTGAGATATTTAATGTAAATATAATACATATATTAAGATATTTGTATTTAATTATTTAATTGTTTAATTGTTAAATAATTAAATTAATTAAAATAATATATCTTAATAATGATTTGCTTTATTAAAGCTTGGAAATGGCATGATGCCATTGGAACACATTTTGTTTGCTTTATTAAAGTTAAAGTGTTAACTTTAATTTAGCAAAATGTGTACCAATTAATTTGAAACAAAAATTAAAGAATTTATTATTATTTTTTTTTTGAATTTCGAAAATGGTATTAATTTTTTAACAAAATTGTTTTGACAAGTTACACAAATATTTTACAAAGAGAGTTGAGAAAAATGGTGGAAGAAAGAAAGAAAATAAAGGCAAAAACATGGAAATTTTGTAAGTTTTTCAAACTTTCTTCTACATGGAAATTGTTTCTATTTATCTTAGCTTCATTTTTGTGTGCTAGTTGATGTCTCAACTCTTTGGGTTTGTAATTATATGTGTTTAAAGCTTGTTGGATGTGATTAGCATGTATGTATAATTTATAAGCTTGTTAGTGTAATCAAGCTTATAAGATTAATTTGTAATCTAAGTTGCCATTCTAGAGTTTATTAGCCATTCATAATTAACCTAGAATTGTTCTTGATTAATTTCATGATGGTGAGACTTGATTGGTGTGGTAATTGATTGATTAAAGTGTTGAATTTTGTCAATTTAATGTAAATTGTCCAATTTGAGTAATTTGTGAAATTAGGGTTCTTAACCCATTCAAATTTTGGGGCTTTTCATATATATGATATAATTTGATGTATATTTGATGTATATAAAATTTGGGATTGATTGGATTTGATCTTGATGTGTTTTGAACAAATTGGGCCAAATTGAAATTAATTAAAATTCTGGACTGTTTTTGTAATTCTGGAAAATGACTGGGCAGTTTCGAATTTCTGGAAAAGTTTCTGGATTATGTTGCAAATTGTATAAATTATTTTGGGATTGATTTGGAATCAATTAAATATGTATTTGAATATTTAAGGACTAAAATGATTAATTTGCAAAGTTTATGGTCTCATAGCAATTAATGATAAATCTGATTTTTTAGATAAAAATTCAGTTTTTATTTATTGAGTAATTAGAATAAATTGGTTTATTTTAATTGCCCAAGAAAAATATTTATCGGAAATTGTTTCGGAGTGAAAATACGCGAAAACGGCGAAAAACGGCGTTACCGGGTAACGGCTGCCCAAACAGTGAACTGGTGACTGTTCGGGCAGCCCACGAACTGTCCAAATTTTTTGGGGGCTGACCTGGGCAGTCCCCATGAGCATTGGTCGGTCGGAAACACGTTTTATGCTATTTTGTGGAAAAATATTTTCGCAAAAGTTTCGCGATGTTTCTATATTGTTTATGTCGTTATATGATATCGAATAAATACGTTTAGGTGAAATATGAATGAATTATTAATATTGGATATTAAATAATTTATTCGTAAGTTTAAAAAAATTTTAAACTACGATTTCTCCCGAACTGCCCTCCTTCCGCTGCGCCTCTCTGATTTGACCCCAACAATACCAAGAGTTTAATCTATTCACTTAAGGATTACATCCTTTCATTTCATATATAAACTCTTATAACCATATTTAAAAAAATTTCCTACAATCTCCCAAATTTTTTTAAATATTCATATAGACACTTAAGAGAGTTTCCGTGAAATAAAACTGAATCGAAATATGTAGCATTCATCTTTAATCTTTTATAGTGAATGACAATTGGATTTACTTGGCGAATAGTCTTGAATTGTTCCGCTGTTGGTGTAAACCAAGACAATTGCTAACACACATCTCACTTCGACCATTTTTCGTTCTACGGTTGTGTTCATTTCGGCCATGAACATTGGTCATGGATTCATCAAGTACTTTAGAGAATTTAGCCCTTACAAACTCCTATGGAAGCAGCCTCACTTCTTACTTGAAATATGTGATCTACTATAAAGAGGTAATCTGCCTTTACCCCCATTAGGACTATTCTCTTAATATAGTGATCATTAAAAACATTAGCTTATCCTAACCTTGAGAGATGACACTCTGAGTCATTACAGAAATGGGATAGAGTGTAAAACTCTACATTGTTTGTTTTGAATTACACAAAGTTTCAGTTGTCCCTTTGAACTTAGATCTTGGGATCTCCAGTCAGATAGGTTGAGTTTCCACAGTGACAATTCTTAATTTATAGGCTTCAAGCCCATTCTCATCGATGACTTCTCAACTTGCTCTCTAGGTAAACCTTTAGTAAGTGGATCTGACAGGTTTTCTTTTGATTTGACATAATCTATCGAAATTATGCCACTTGAGAGCAGTTGTCGTATGGTATTATGTCTGCGACGTATGTGTCGAGACTTACCATTATATATTGTATTTTGGGATCTCTCAATATCCGATTGACTTTCACAATGTATGCTTATCGCTGACGTTGATTTGGGCCAATTTGGAATATCCTCTAGGAAATTTCAAAACTATTCCGCTTCTTCTGCTGGTTTGTCGCATGGTATTAAATTGATTTTTACCAGATTTTTGAATAGAATTCAACCGGTCGAATCAGTGATCCATTGAATTTTTTATATCACCAGGTCGATCTCCGATCCGTTTATGAAAACATTGATAATAATTAAGCTCACCTCACGTGAATAAAATCGTCCAATTCGATGCAGCTATCATTCAAAAATGTCCAAAGTCTCCTACAAAAGTTGAAAAGTCATCCTTTAAGATTTTGCCACGTGAATGCCACAAATCAAAGGCCAAAAAAGAAAAGAAAAAAGAAAGGCTCAAAACTCAATGAATTTGCATGTGCATTTGGGGGTTCTCCATTCATTCCTCCCACGCTTCCACGTGACTCCACACCGTGGCTACTGCTGGACCTGTTCCGATCTGATGACGATTGGGATGGCATTTTGAATCATAATTTGTTATTTATTCGATTATATTTATATTAAAGAAAAAATATGAATTTTGAAAAAATAATTCGTTTAGTAAATAAATCAATTCAGTTCGTTTATTAGATAATTTGAATACGAATTTGAGCTTACTGATTCGTTTACTTTTTTAGAATTCGTTTATTATTTTGTTTTTGTTAATTTTTATTATTTTAAATTAAGTTCAAGAAGTTACTTGCCAAAAATACCACTGGAAAATAATGTTTTTGTGTGTTTCATACAGACACACATATATATATATTTGTTTATGAAAAACAAATTACGATAATTTATCATTCATTCATACTAGGTCTAATCGAATATACTTTTAGGACAAATCAATGGAATATGAATCATGATATTATGATTGGTATAGTAAGCGAATCGAAGATGAATTCATTATATTTTAATTTGATTCGTGTAAGATTCAATACAAATTCAATTTGTCAATTCGTTTTACCAGAAGTTCCCTTTAACCCCAAAAATATATATATATATATATTTCTTTGCCCTGGGCTACTTTCTTCTTCTAAGTCACAAATTATGTTATGTATATTTTATACCAAAAGACTGAACATAATAATGTTGTCTCAAATTTCTAATTTGTTGGCCAACTTTTTGTTTATTATGTAAATGAATATTTACTTCTCTTTGTTCCAATTTGGGGTTCGTTTACTCTTGCAACCTGAAGTTATTTACAATACTCGTAACTCGTAAGTCTTTTTTATTACATGTAACAGATGTCGAATAAACCCCTCTTAAGTTAAGACATAAGCTTACAATTATAAGGAAAGAATTGTTACTAATAACAAAAAATTTGTGCGAACTGTTCCGACGTAGGAGTGCCCATCCAGTCCAATATGTGTATTACAATTACATTTCTGTTGCACCAAGAACAAACCCACAGAGCAATCAACCTGGTAATAAGGTGAAACTGCTATTCAACAACAAAATTGATCATTCATCATTCATTATATATACTTCCTGTTTGTTGCTTCCATATTTTGTTTATTTTTTTGGAGAACTATAAACAATTTCCATCTCAAAGCAGTATCGAATGAAAGAAGGAAACCAACAATCTATTTGTAAATACAATATATAGAGGCATATCTTCTTAAAAATTAATTTATATTGCATTGCAACATTCACTATGTTTCAATCTAGCTAACGAGCATGAGGATAATGAGAGCGCCTTCCTGGTGCGGTCTTGAATTTTGGGACTATATGATTCCTATTAATAAAGAATAAAAAATATATTAAAAAAAATCATATATTATCTTCTAAAAAATTAAAATTTCTTATATATGGATCCAAATCTTTGTTTCAAATTTTAGGGCCCATCTATGATCTAACTGTTTGAATGAACTATCCATATGACAACCTCGGAAAACATTATTCCTACCACTTATGATCTAAATAAATTTTAAGTTGATTCTTTTGAGGACGTGGGGTTCCTTCCAGGATGTATAAAATTCAAGTCTTTTCATGGAATGGAATTGGAACCCTACCTTTGTCAATATTTTATTACGCTTAAGTTAAGGTAACTAATTAAAAAGTCTTAATAAAGATAGTTGTATTAATTATTAACACAACTGATAGCTAGCTAGATGAAGAAGATAAAGCAAAAGAGGGCATATAGTTATTGGAGCCAAAAGAGTCCAAAGAAGTCACCTCTTTTTTTTTTTTTATTTGCAGTGTGTCTGTGGTGCCAAGACAAGCCGCGAGGGACGCTCTTTGCTAACTGCATTGATTCTCTCCGTCTATAGACTGTGCTGGCATTGTTGGTGGGTAGCTTATGCCAACATTAGTAGCCTTTTCATGAGTTGTAGATCATTATTATTAAAGGCACGCCTAGGCTCATTGAGGCGTTGCCGCAACTTCTCACTTAACTTATTTGGAGAGGTACGTTGGAGGTATGTCTTATTGAATACTTTTTTAATTAACAAAACTAAAACATGAAATAATAAAAACTCATGTGATATGATTATTAATTTTATTTATTGAATTGAAAGTTATAAGAAAAATTTATTAAATATAATTCATATGAATTATTCCAATTGAGATGCGCATCACTTCGATCAGACATGCGCCTCGCCTAGGTCCCAAAAGAACCTTAGTTTCTCAGTACTCATTTGTGCCTTTAACAATTATGCTCCAGAGACATACGCAAAGTGCCAATCAAGTCAATCCACAAGGTGAACCAACACAGCTATGATGAAACCGGCTTCTCAGCCGATATCTGTGGAGATAATCGAGAGAAAGCGAGCCTGTATGAAAATTGCAAAAAAAAAAAAAAAAAAAAACATATAGATGATAGTAAATAACTAGAATTTGTAAAGTTTACGATTGGATTGGACAAATTAGGACACTGAAATTGAAGCAGAAGGCAATTTTTAATACTATATTTACATACAAAATCTCTGTATTAGATTTTTTCCAATAATCCAATAAAATTTCGGAAGAGTATTTCCTTGAAAATAAATGGGATATTTTTAAAACCTGCAGCAACTTACTAGCACATCACATTTCTTCTTCCTCTTATAATTTTATTTATTTATTTATTATTATTTTTTGCATGGACCTTCATTTGTAAAATACCAACTAGCTAGCGACTATCAAGTAGGATTAGAATCTAAATGCTTTAAAAAATTTAAATAGGAGGCAAGGGAATTCCAGATGGATTAGATGAAATGGAAAACCTAATGTGATGGTTAAAAGTCAATCTTATAATGATATGAAAAAGTTAATTTATTAACTGAAATTGGGTAATGAAAATTTGAAGAATGAATTATTAGCATAATGCTAAAATCGCTCTCGACACAAGATCAATATAGATCAGTGCCCCTAGGCCATCCGTAATGAGAAGCATTCACAGATGCAGTAATTAGAAAACTATATATATATGTACAAGTCAAAGAAAACTGTGACTCGGAGATCCTCAAAAGCTTGAGCCAACTTAAATCCATCTGGACTCGTTAGAGTAATTGATCATTCACCGATTTTGGTGCCCTGCAAGCATATGTAAAAGTAAATTCACACTCAGCTTACAAAAAATTTTGAAGCCCTAAAAAGGCCTGAAGGCTCTTGATTTTGTATATGCTTATTCATGGTGGTTGATGAAACAATAATTTCAGATAGAACACAATAGTGTCAAAAGATTCATGTAAGTGATCTCACTTATTAGGAAAAGACTTGTTTAGTTTGGTTAGGTTTGATTTGATTTGGTTTTCTTCATGAAGAAGTTGACATTTGATAAACCTACAAAATCTTTTTGAGCAAGTAAAATATTACGCTCTCAGGTTACCTCAAATCCTTCACAATAAGTTTGTTGACCAAATTAAAAATAAAAAGAGAAAAATTTAGTTTTTGAAGGATCTACAATGACATTAATTTTTTATACAAAGAACTCTTATGTATGTGACTATTAATTGGATGGAAGCATGCAATTTTATATGCAGCTCAGGTTTTAATCATACGCATTTCAACACCCAAGTTCCTAACCTAATCTTTTCCAGCAAGAAGATAAGAAACCATATACTTTGGCTAGGAGATCAAAACTACCATTGCACTATAACTTCAAACTGAAGTTCAGTGTTAGTAGCATCTAAGTTAAGGAGGGGAAAATTCCCAAATTGGTTAAGAATGAATCTTGGACTATGTATGTAGATTCGAGGCAATCCTCACCTCATTGAGCTAGTTTTTGAGGAATGAAATGGTAATCATAGGAATAAATATTAATCATATTCTTCATGAAAGATCATTATCAATTAAACATATATAGTTCAAATCCAAACGATTATGGCATTAATATGAGGTAAGTATCAAAGCAATTGAGAAGGAAGAAATTAGAAATCCTGCGGATTTGCTAAGAAAAATGATGAAATTTTTTGAGCATGACAATCACGGTTGAACTCATGAATTTGTCTATTTCTCAACTGAACAAATGCTGCCTAAAAAGTCCGTCTCTATTAGGGGTGATCAACGGTTACGGGTCTATCCGAAAACTATTTGAAACTGAATCGAAAATTCGATTTTGGAATCGAAATCAGTTACATTACGGTAGGTTCCATTTCTTAATAATTAGGAACAAATTTTTCTATTTATGTTCCGATTCTTCAATATTTAGAACTGAAATCGGATCATAGAATCGATTTTTAGAACCAAAAATATGTAATCGAATTAATGTTAAATTAACTTAGAATTTATGGTTTCTTTGCAGTAATTTATTTTAAATATTATATTAAAATTAAACTAACATATCTTAGACTTTTGGTTGAGAATTGTCCAACCCAAAAGAAATCATAAATACAAAAGCAATGTTACTTTGTTATGGTAGAAATTCCTCTGTCCATGTGAACAAATGTAAAGCTAGAATATATCAAATGGTTGTGTCCAATTTATCATCATTTATGACGTAATTAATATGACTTAAAGCAATAAGCTAAGCCAATTTAAGGAATGAATTACAAGTTTCATTTTTAGTATGTTTTTAAAAATTGAGAAGAGTGATAGTGAAGGTAATCATCATTTTCAGTTAAAAAATATATCAAATAATTGAGCTCAATTTATAAAATATCATAATTTTTTTGCAATAGAGAGTTGAAAAGTTAATATATTTTATTTTCATTGTTAAAATAAAGTAACACGAAACCAATAAATAGGATGCCCTATTTAATAGAGTAGGTTCTGATTCCTAATAATTAGGAACAAATTTTTTCCGGGTAGGTTCCATTTCCAATTGGGATTAGAACTAATTTTGTTCACCCATAGTCTCTATAAAGTTGGAAAATTCCCTTGAAATATAAAGATGACAAGGATGCTTTACATTTTTGAGTTGGAAAATTCTCTTAAGAAAAAGAATGATAGGGATGCTTCCTATGTAATGAATTCAGCTGCATGCGAAGCTTCCATGCATCCAAGAGGAAGTTGCTATATAACTTTAGGTGCATGTTGACAATGGAGTAACCAAACAAAATACCTTTCGGTGTGATTGCCATAATTTTAGGGTTAGAGTTGGCAAAAACGTGTGGCACTGTAGCACACGTTTTTGCCCTATAAAAGGGAGTCCTAATTCAGTTCTAAGGCATCCCAAAGTGTGTAAAGAGAGAGTGTAGTGAGGTTTTTCATTTTGTAAAGTTTAATTCTTTGTATTTCTATTCTTGAGAGTAATAGAAACGGTTTCGGTTTTTCCTCGAATACATTGTAAAGTGATCAGAGAATCACAACAAGTGGTATCAGTAGCTAAGGTTGCACATAGGGATCTCGAAACTCAGAAACAGAACTTCGGTTCGGAAAATCGATTCCGACGAAAGTTATCAAAAATCAATTTTGAGCGTACCATCAGCTAGTTTACGTTGAGACGAGTTCGATGGTATTTTCCGGCGATCAAACAGATGTTAGACGAAGCCGCACGCGCCGACGCGTTAATCCCACTATCTGCACGCGCCCCACACGCTGAACCAAGGTTGAAGACGATTACGTGGCGCCACGCCAGCTGCCACGCAAGCCAAACCTGCCACGTCATCATCCACGTCAGTGACCAGTCAGCGCCACATCATCAGCTTCGTCATCGCTACGTCAGCAGACACGTCATCACCACGTGTCAGCCACGTCAGACAGCCGGTCCCACTTTTACCACGTCAGCCTGCCACATCATCACTGCCACGTCAGCAGCCTGGTAAATTTTATTTAGCCCCCCGAAGTCTTTGAAATTTATAATTTTACCCCAGAAGTTTTAGGAATTTACAAATCAGCCCCTGAGTCGGATTTAGACCAACGAAGTGTATTCCACCCTTTTCGACCGTTCCGGACGCAACGGTGACCTCCAATTTTTGAAATTCAACCCTGATTATATTGGATTCTCATTTTAAACTTTAAAACTTAAAATGAAATTGGAAGATTCATCTTCTGGTGCAATGATTAAACTGGCTGTAACTAATTACTCCATCTGGAGACCTCAGATGATAGATTTTTTGCATTGCAAAGATCTGTTTGATGTCATTGAGATGAAGGGAGTGAAACCAGAATCTATTAAAGACTATGACTTGAACAAACTCAATAATAGAACTCTGGGTCAGATTAGGCAGTGGATCGGCCATAATGTCTTCTACCACGTAGCACATGGTATAGATGCTTATGAAATGTGGAGAAAATCGGAAGACATGTTCCAGGCTAAAACAGCTCGAAATAAAGCCTTAATCATGAGGCGTTTGGTGAACCTGAAGCTACGGAGTGGAACTTCCATTGCAGAACACACCAACGAGTTCCAAAGCCTGGTGAACCAGTTGTCTGCAGTAGACATGCAACTGGCAGATGAAGTTCAGGCCCTTTTGCTACTCAATTCTCTTCTTGATATTTGGGAGACTCTGGTGGTTACTCTCAGCAACTCAGCTCCAGGAGGAAAACTTACCATGGCTATGGTAAAAGACGCCCTATTAAATGAAGAAGCTAAAAGAAAAGACGTGGGCTTAGATCTAATAGAAGACTTGTCTCGGAGCATCGAGGAAGACAACAAGAGAAAAATCAATGTGAGAGGAGAGACAGAAGCAAAAGTAGAGGCAAATACAAGGACGGGAGAAAGACATACAAGTGCTTTCACTGTGGCATAGAAGGCCACTTAAAGAAGAATTGCCAGAAACTTCAACGGGAGCAGAGACAAGGCAATAACCAGCCGAAGAAGAATGATGCAGAGACACTAGTAGTTACCATAGTAGATGTAGATATATGCTCCGGCCAGGAAGAAACATGCCTTCATATCGCAACTCAGGATGTTGAGTGGGTGGTAGATACAGCAACATCCTACCACGTCACTCCTCACATGGATTTCTTCACAACATACAAAGCATGAGACTTTGGAGCAGTGAAGATGTGGAATACAAGTTCTTCTCAGATAATGGAATTGGTGAAATACAGTTGCGGACAAATGTAGGGTATACAATAACCCTGAAGGAGGTAAGACCTGTTCCATAACTTCGGCTCAACTTACTCTCGGGGGTAGCCCTTGACAAACAGGGTTATGCTAGCCACTTCAGCAATGACACTTGGAGAATGATCAAAGGTGCCATGGTCATCGCCCGATGACATATTTGTGGAACTCTATACAAGACTCATGTGAAGATATGTGCAGAAAGCTTCAATATAGCTGAACCGGAGGCTTATCTGAATCTGTGGCACCAGAGACTCGATCACATGAGTGAAGGAGGGCTGTCTACCTTGACAAAGAAGGATATAATCTCTGTCTCCAAAAATACTGCTCTGGATCCTTGCAACCATTGTCTATTCGGTAAGCAATATAGAGTCTCTTTCAATTTCTCTTATACAACAAAATCAGAGTTACTTAGTCTGGTGTACTCTGATGTTTGTGGTCCCTTGGAGGTAAATTCACCAGGCGGTAATAAATGTTTTCTGACTTTTATTGACGATGTGTCTCAGAAAGTATGGGTGTATTTTCTGAAATCAAAGGATCAGGTCCTGGACTACTTCAAACTGTTCCATGCCATGGTCGAGCATGAAACATGGAAGAAACTAAATTGCCTTCGCACATACAATGGATGGGAATACACTTCCAGGGAGTTCGATGTCTACTGCGGAAATCACGGCATACGACATGAAAGGACTGTTCCACGCACCCCACAACACAATTGTGTCGCTGAAAGGATGAACCACACCATTATGGAGAAAGTCAGAAGCATGATTAGTACTGCCAAAGCCATTTTGGGGAGAAGCTGTTCGTGCCGCCTGCTACCTGATCAACATATCACCATCTGTACAATTGAACTTTGAGATTCCAGAGAAAGTGTGGTCTGGTAAGAATCCCTCATATTCTCACCGCAAAATATTCAGATGTTTAGCCTTTGCACACGTATCCAAGGAGCTCAGGCAGAAGCGTGATGCAAAGACTACTCCATGCATCTTCATAGGTTATGGAGACGAGGAATTTGGATATAGCTTATGGGACCCGAAGTAAAGGAAGGTCATCAGAAGCAGAGATGTAGTGTTTCTCGAAGACCAGACAATAGAAGACATTGAAAAACCCAAGATGTCTTCTAATTCCAGTGCCAACAAAGCTGATGTAAACCCAGACACAACCCCAGCACCAACACGAGTGACCACAAATGATGATGGGGTGCAAGATATACCAGAAGCAGAACCGGATGAGGAAGATGGTGTTGAGCAGGGGGAGCTGCAACCTGCTCCATTAGAGGCTACAAGATCATCCACAGATCTGGATGACAACAGACAATCAGAAACCAGTGAACCTCCAGTACAAAGATTTGAGCGAGGTCGGATTCCATCATCTAAATACTCTAGATCTAAATACATTCTGCTGACTGACGAGGGGGAGCCAGAAACCCTCAACGAAGCCATATCTCATAAAGACAAAGACAAATGGCTGCACGTAATGCATGATAAAATAAAGTACCTGCAGAAAAACAACACTTATGTGATAATCAAGCTCCCACATGGAATGAAGGCACTAAAGAAAAAATGGGTGTTTAAGCTCAAGAAAGATGGTAGCGAAAAAGTGGTGAAACACAAAGCCCGACTAGTAGTCAAAGGATTCCTACAGAAAAAAAAGGAATTGACTTTGATGAGATCTTTTCACCAGTGGTAAAAATGGCTTCAATCTGAGTTATCCTAGGATTGGTAGCTAGATTGAAATTGGAGCTTGAACAGATGAATGTCAAAACATCATTTCTTCATGGTGATCTGAATGAAGAAATCTACATGGAGCAGCCAGAAGGATTCAAGGTTTCAGGAAAAGAAAACCTTATTTGCAAGCTGAAAAAGAGCTTGTACGGGCTCAAGCAAGCACCGAGGCAGTGGTACAAGAAGTTTGACTCATTCATGGTGGGTCAAGGCTACAAAAGAACTACAACAGATCAATGTGTGTACATCCAGAGGTTTCCAAATGGAAATTTCGTTGCTCTTTTACTATATGTGGATGACATGTTGATTGTTGGATAAGAAGCAGCGAAGATCAGCCAGCTGAAGAAGGAACTCTCTAAATCTTTCGACATGAAATATTTAGGACCAGCTCAACAAATTTTGGGAATGGAGATTGTTCGTGACAGATAGAACAAGAAGTTGTAGCTTTCACAGGAGAGTTATATTGAACGGATAATCAGGAGGTTCGATATACAGAAAGCCAAACCAGTCAGCGTTCCGCTAGCGCACCATTTTAAACTGAGCAAGAGTTCGTGTCCCTCATCCAAGAAAGAGATAGATGAGATGTCATCAATACCATATTCTTCAGCTGTTGGAAGCCTAATGTATGCAATGGTATGTACCAGGCCAAATATTGCACACGCAGTGGGTGTAGTGAGCCGTTTTCTGTCTAACCCTGGAAATCAACACTGTGAGGCAGTCAAATGGATTCTCAGGTACCTCATGGGTACATCGAAGTTTCGTCTTTGCTACATGGGAGCTGATCCGATCTTGGAAGGCTATACAGATTCAGATATGGTAGGAGATCTTGATGGTTGGAAATCAACATCAAGTTTCATCTACACTTTTGCAGGGGGAGCTGTGTCATGGCAGTCAAGATTGCAGAGGTGTATTACATTATCCACAACAGAAGCTGAGTACATTGCTATAGCTGAGGCTGGAAAGGAAATGTTGTGGTTAAAATGTTTTCTCCAAGAGTTGGGGATCAAGCAGACATAATACAAAATATATTGTGACAGTTAGAGTGCTCTGGACTTGAGCAAAAACTCAATGTATCATTCCCAGACGAAGCACATTGATATTCGCTATCATTGGATACGCGAGGTGATGGATCAACAACTGTTGAGACTAGTGAAGATCCATACAGATGAGAATTCAGCCGACATGTTAACGAAAGTGGTTACTCGAGATAAGTTAGAGTTATGCAGAGACATATCCGGGATAGCTATCAGATGACAATTGCTTCAGATGCAGCTGAAGGGGGAGAATTGTAATGAATCCAGCTGCATGGGAAGCTTCCATGCATCCAAGAGGAAGTTGCCATGCAACTTTAGGTGCATGTTGACAATGGAGTAACCAAACAAAACACCTTTAGGTATGATTGCCATAATTTTAGGGTTAGAGTTGGCAAAAATGTGTGGCACTGTGGCACACATTTTTGCCCTATAAAAGGGAGTCATAATTCAGTTCTAAGACATCCCAAAGTGTGCAACGATAGAGTGTTGTGAGGTTTTTCATTTTGTAAAGTTTAATACTTTGTATTTCTATTCTTGAGAGTAATAGAAACATTTTCGGTTTATCCTCAAATACATTCTAAAGTGATCAGAGAATCACAACATCCTACCAAGAAAATGAACTAGGTAAAAGGTCTGTTTGATATTGTAGTTTGACTTGTGGTGAGATGATAAAATTATATTTAGGTCAAAAACAGTTTTTAAGTGTTTGGTTAATGAAGAGAAGTTACGATTATTAATCATGATTTCTTTCAAAAATTGAGTTTTGTAAAATTTTTTTTTTAACTTTTCTCCACCATAAAAAATATTAAAAAAACGCACTGTAATTACTTTCTTAGCATAAATGAAAATTCCATAACACTGTTTGTTCATCACACTTTTCTAATCGCAACATCAAACTGAGTCAAAATGAGAGTTAAAAAATTTCTCTACCCAGCTTGAGGGGAACGATAAGATTGAAATGATGATCATAGGAATAAATATTGATCATATTCATCATTATTAGATGAAGATGAAGATGATGATCCTTCTCAGTTAAACATATATTGTTCAAATCAAGACATTTTTGGCTATGATATATGGCAAGTATCATAACCATATAAATGTGGCAAGAATTCTGACCATTATTGAAAGGAAATATAGTAGAATCCCCAAATGACTATATTTGAATATTTTTCTTTCATATTATTGACCTTTTTGTATAAATTGAGCCTTTGTGCTATGTTGAGTAGATATGAAATTTTTAGTTTTTATTATTTAAATTAATACTATAATATTCAGTCCCGAACTCACATCATCTCAAGGTGTGTTTCGTAGATCACAACAGATTCAAGATCTGTAATTAGATCTAGATTCAGCCCAGTCCAATAATGAGTTAAAGCAGAAGGGATCCCGCATCAACAATCCATAGGCAATGCATGGTAGGTGAAAATCCTCACTTCCCCCGTCATATAAAGAATTATAAGATCCAATATTGAGTTGAATATGTTTTCATGTTTTGAAATTTTGAACACTTCTAAAATTTTATGGCACCTTAAGTAATTATCAGCGAGTGACACAGTGATTGGAAAGCTTGAGGGTGCAATTGGAGATCTTAGGGGTGATCTCAGAGATATTAGGGGGATGTGGGATATTTGCTCCGATGACTAGGCATGGGCCAATTCCAAACCCTTCAGTTCGAGTAGTTCGCGGTTTGCCGGCCAAGAGATGGATGATTTTGAGTTCGTTGGACCACATTTTGTACTGAGTTTTCTTTATTGTTCTTCTTATTCAATATGTCACAAAGGTTCAATTTATACAAGAAGATCAACAACATAAAAGAAAAATAATCAAATATAATGATTTGGGGATTTTTACCACCACATTTATAATTCATAATATATAGTTATGATAATAACCATATATTAACAACATATGGTCTTGATTTGAACCATATATGTTTGAATGAGAAGGATCTTCATCTTTTTGTATGTAATTTATAAATATTCACACCTCCACACACACACAACAGCAACAATACAGATAAAATAAGAAGCCTGAGGCATTCATACGCAAGTTTAACATTTGAAACAAGAAGAAATAGGAAAGCGTGCAAATAAAACCAGTTCATCAGCCTCAATTTTCCATGTTAAACTCAACCCTTAATATATAAATTACAGTTTCAGTAGCGACAACCACATTCCACGGTCGTTGATAAATAAATATAAACACTTTCTTAGTGTTGTGATTAAACACACACTAATAGAGGAGGAATGAGAGAAAACTCTTCTTTATATCACAAATAAGGAATTACAAAGCTTACACGAAACTTTACAAAAAACTCTGAAAATACACTCTCAACTCTCAGTGTTTCACTCTCTGGATCTTGGGATACATTTACAATGGGTGAAAGGCTCTTTTTATAGTGTCAAAACCGTGTGCTACAGTGCCACACGGTTTTGACACTTGTTGGCAGCAAGCTGGAAGCACAACTCCATCTCCATCAAACTTTCGGTGGCTTTGGAAGCTTACTGCATGGTGCATGCAGCTGGCAATCTTTGCTGTCTTCAACAAATCTCCCCCTCGGTGAAGATTTCCCCAAAATCTGACCCGACCATCAATCACCCAAACCGGATCCTCAAAAAAGGATCCTGGCTGCATCTGTATGACTGCCTACGTACCCTGAGTTGGGATCAAGCCAATCGTAGTTCTCTATATCTCCCCACTCTGACTATGTGGAGAGTTTTGTCATCTTTGCTATGACACGACAGATTTCAAGCTTTTCCTTTGGTAAAACCTTGGTGAACATATTGGCACTGTTGTCATCAATGTGAATTTTCCTGAGTTCTAACAGCTTTGAGCTCAGGACGTCCCGTATCCAGTGATACTTCACATCGATAAGTTTTGACCTCGAGTGAAATGTGGAATTTTTACCAAGGTAGATAACACTCTGGCTATCACAGTACAAAGTGTACTTTTTCTGCTTGAAACCCAATTCCTGGACGAATGTTTTCATCCACATCAATTCCTTGCAAGCTTCTGTCATTGCAATGAATTCTGCCTCTATTATAGAATGTGTAACACATCTCTACAACCTTGACTGCCATGCCACAGCTCCCACTGAGAGAGTAATTAGATACCCCGAAGTAGACTTTCAGGTATCCACATCTCCTGCCATATCTGAATCGGTGTAGCCCATCAACACTGGCTTGTCGCTGCTTCCAAAATATAATCTCATCTTGGATGTGCCTCGAAGATACCGCATAATCCATTTGATAGCATTCCAGTGATCTCTTCCTGGGTTTGACATAAACCGGCTGACCAATCCAACTGCGTGTGCTAAGTCTGGCCTCGTGCACACCATGGCATACATAAGACTTCCCACTGCTGAGGTGTATGGAACCTGTTTCATTTCCTCCTTCCCTGTCTCAGTAGACGGACTCTGTTGTGTACTCAATCTAAAGTGGGTAGTGATGAGCGTAAAATATATCAATATTTACCGCCCCTTTTACTTAATATTTTGTTTAGTTTATCGGGTTTGATGAACGTTTTGATATGTTTTAATTTATTTGGCAGATAAAATAATATTGGGACTCAATGAAATCATTTAGGACGAAATGTGGGTCAAATAAGGGCAAAAATTGGACTTGACATATTAATTTTGGAGATTGGAAACTTGAAAGGGCGTTTTAACGAAGTGCAGTTTTGGAAATTCCAATTTTGCGCATCTGTCGTATTTTGAGTATAACTTTTTACTCCAATATCGGATTGAGCGGATTCAAGTTCCAGATTAAAGAAGACTCAAAGATCTACAACTATGAAAGACAAAATAAATTCTGAAGATTTTATGCCCGAACTTGATGAACCATCCAGAAGTGTGTTGTGTGTAATTATTAAAGTCATTTTCAATCATTTTCAAAGCAAAAAAAATAAATTAATAAATAAATAATAAAAATTATCAAATCACCACCAAACATGATAAGCAATTAGTGGAGCAATTAATAATGGATTTGGTGGAGCAATTAGTGGAGCAATTAATAATGGATTTGGTGGATGATTCGATGGAGGCAAAATTTTTCCTATAAATACCAAGCCATTTCATTTGTAAATTCATACTTTCTTCTAAGGAATTCCTTAAGAATACTAAGAAGATTGTATCTTGTTTGTTTATTTATAGCTTTCAGTAATTAATTTTCGCTTTCGCATTTTCTTTTCTTTAATTTTCAGTTTTTACTTTCCGCAATTTACTTTTACGCACAATACTTTTCTTTTCTTTAATTTTCAGTTTTTACTTTTCAGTAATGAGGAGGTAACTCCCATTTGCTGGGGTAAAAGGTAAAACTTTTATTACTAATATTTAGATTAATCTTCCTTAATTATAATATATAAACTATTTAAAACCTGACTTAACGAGGATACCGCCATATTGGTCGGTTGGTAATTATTTAAATTGGTTTTAACCTTACTAAACTGGATACCGCCTGATTGTCGGTTGGTAATTAATTATTAATTTGACTTAATCTGGATACCGCCTCTATGGCTGGTTGGTAATTATCATGCAAAGTTAATATATTATATTAAGGGAGATATCTAAAATAGAAGTAATAAAAGTGGATCATTTTACCTCAGCATTTTCTTTTATTGTACTTTTACTTTATTTACTTTCCAGCAATTTACTTTTCAGCAATTTACTTTCAGCATTTACTTTTCAGCAATTTACTTTTCAGCAATTAACTTTCAACATTTACTTTTCACCAATTTACTTTTCAGCAATTACTTTTCAGCATTTACTTTTCAGTAATTTACTTTCAACATTTACTTTTCAGCATTTAATTTTCAGTATTTAATTTCAGCATTTACTTTCCGTCATTTACTTTTCAGCAATTTACTTTTCAGCATTTACTTTATGTCTTTTATTTTATTTAAGTTTTTATTACCCGTAAATATTTGTCGTAACTAAGCCAGTTATCTGGGGTTGTGATGAAATCCAATATTACCGGTTTATAAGGGGTTATTTTTATAGTTTGGGTAATTTAAAGGTTTACTTATTAAGTCTTAAGCTTAATGCGTCTTGTTAATTGGCCACTAATAAGATTGATATGGTAAATTTAAAATAAACTTGACAAATGAATTTTAGGTTTCAGCCTTAGACTTAATAGCCCACGATCTTCCTTGAGGATAGATAACCCTTTAATAGATTTCCTTACATGATAGGCATATACCTGTCGGGCGGGGGTAGCCATAATTGGAACTTAAACTTAATGAATCCAAGTAATTTGGTTGACATAGACATATGGTTCAATTGGGTTATACTAGGTATTTGCGTCTGACCATCTACAGAGGCTTTCGCATAATTTAGTGTTCCAGGTTAGTAAACCGATATATTAGACAAAAATGAAATAACCACTTCATCTTTAAAATGATATTTGAAGATTGACAACCCTAGATAGTTTCCTAATATTGAATTTTCTTAAACCTACTTTCGTGCAATTTTATTTACTTGTTTGTAAATTCAAAATCATCACCATTTCAAATCAATCAATTAACCTGTTAGATACTAGTAATTATTTGACCTCATAAAATTAATAGATTAGGTATTAAGTCATCGTGGGATCGATACTTTTTATACTACTTGAACGATAGGTGCGCTTGCGTTATACCCGTGTGATTACACACCGGTCAAGTTTTGGCGCCGTTGCCGGGGACTTATTTATCTTTCACTATTAGTTTTGAGGGTAGATACCTTTACTTGTATCTAATTTCTTTTTACTTATTATTTTTGTTCTCACTTGTTTCAGGTTCTCAGATACTTCATGAGACGAACCATAAGCTTTGAACTCCGACCGCTCGACCCAGAAATTGAAAGAACCATCAGACAGTTGAGAAGGGAAAAACGAGAAGGCCAAGAAGCTTTAGTCAACATGGAACCTGTACCTTTGGAAGTTGCACCACCAATACCCATTCGAGACAGAACCATTACGGTGGTCGACGGCTTCATTTCCTGTATTGTACTTCCTCTTTTACCAGCAAATACGTGTGACATCAAAACATGCATTCAGATGATTCAGCAGTCAGTGCAGTTTGGGGGAAATGCAACTGAAGATCCTAATGCCCACATCAGCAACTTCCTGGAAGTTTGCGGTACTTTCAATTACAACCGAGCAGCTGAAGAAGCAATGAGACTGCGTGTTTTTCCATATTCCCTGAAAGACAGAGCTAAAGCTTGGCTACATTCACTACTAGCAGGTTTCATCACAACTTGGAACACTCTAGCCACCAAATTCCTTGCAAAGTACTTTCCACCAGCCAGAACTGTAAAGTTGAGGAATGACATCACATCCTTTGTGCAACAAGATTCAAAATCCCTTTGCGAAGCTTGGGAAATATTCAAAGATTTACTCCGGAAATGTCCTCATCATGAGATCGCAAAATGGCTACAAGTCCAAATCTTCTACAATGGACTTTCTGGAATAATGAGAACCACAATTGATGCTGCTGCTGGAGGAGTTTTGATGGCAAAAGGAGAAGATCATGCCTCAGACCTAATTGAAGAAATGGCTAACAATAATTCATTGTGGCCAACAGAAAGAAGTTTGATCCAACGAATTGCTGGAATTTATGAAGTTGGAGCCAACACAGCAGTGAATGCCAAGCTGGATCAAATTTGCAAAAATCGGGAAACTCTTAACATGAAAGTTAATGGTGGATCCACAAGTTCACCATTTGGAGGAGCACCTGAGTCATAATCTTTCAACCAAAATAAAGAAACGGTGAATTATGTCAACAATTTCAACAGACAGGGAACAATCCATATTCGAACACCTACAACCCAGGGTGGAGGAATCATCCTAATTTCGCATGGAGCAATAATTCAGGGCAAATAAAAAACCCACCACCCGGATTCCAACAACATAACAAAGGCCATGCGTAGGCAAATGAATCAGGAATAACAAAAGTGTTGACCCACTTGAAAAAGATAGAAGCAAAACACGACTCTCAAGCAGAAAGATATGATGCTATGTTTCAATCCCAAGCAGCATTAATTCAAAGTCAATCAGATTCTATTAAAGCACTGGAGAATCAAATTGGACAACTGGCCAATGGTCAGAGTTACAGACCGCCAGGTAACCTTCCTAGCAACACTGAACCAAATCCGAGGAACATAGGGAAGGAGCAGTGTCATGCCATCATGTTAAAAAACGGTACTGAAATCAACAAAGATGTTGGAATCAAGGCAACAATTGAAGATATTCCAAAAGAAACAAAACAACAAATGGAGGAAAAAGAACAGATCACTCCACCTCCACCTTTTCCTCAACGTCTTCAAAAAAACAAACAAGAAAAACAGTTTGCTCGTTTCCTGGAGGTGTTCAAAAAGCTACACATCAACATTCCATTTGCAGAAGCCTTGGAACAAATGCCCAGCGATGTCAAATTCATGAAAGACATTCTTTCACGAAAATGGAGATTGAGAGACTACGAGACAGTAGCATTGACGGAAGAATACAGTGCCATCATTCAGAGGAAACTTCCCCCGAAGTTGAAAGATCCTGGCAGTTTCACCATTCCATGCATCATAGGAGAACATGACTTCGGTAAGGCTCTGTGTGATCTAGGTGCGAGTGTTAACTTGATGCCTTTTTCTATTTTCAGGAAATTACAGATTGGAGAAACAATGCCAACTTCAGTCTCTCTACAACTTGCTGATAGAACGCTCGTATTTCCAAGAGGTTTAGTTGAGGATGTGCTGGTCAAGGTTGACAAATTCATTTTCCCAACAGATTTTATTGTCCTTGATATGGAGGAAGACGCAGACGTGCCAATCATCATCGGGAGACCATTCTTGGCTACAGGTCGAACCATTATTGATGTACAAAAAGGAGAACTAACCATGAGGGTACAGGACCAAGAAGTAACATTCAATGTTCTTAAAGCCATGAATTTCTCGAATGACGAGAAGGAGGAATGTTTCAGACTTGATGTGATAAATAGTACCATCCAGACCTCCAATGCAATGTAAAGTTCTGCTGACAAATTTAAAGCATGTCAATTGCTTGTGGAGCCTGAAGATAAAGCGCACTGCGTACTGAAGAAGCTTATTCTTGCACTACAAGCAACATAAGAGAAAAAGTTCCACCAGCTCAATGAATTGGAGGAATTTCATATACAGCCTTTTAAGGATGCCAAATTGTACAAGGAAAAGGCAAGGAAAAGACATGATGAGAAGTTAGTGCGCATACAACTGGAACCAGGGCAGAAGGTACTGTTAAACAAATCAAGGGTGAAATTATTCCCATGGAAGCCAAAATCACGGTGGTCAGGTCCATTTGTGATCACCAAGGTTTTACCAGACAGAGCCGTTGAGATACATGATCCTGACTCCAACAAAACTTTCAAGGTTAAAAACAAGCATGTCAAGCACTACTGGGGAAAATCATTTGAGCGACAAAAAGAAAGTGTCACACTTTCAGATCCAGCCTAACGTTCGAGAAGTCACGTCTAGCTGACGACTTTAAACTTAGCGCTCGTAGGGAGGCAACCCATGCAATTTGTGTATATATTGTAATTTGGTGTGATTTAATTTTGTGTGTTTAGTTTTTGCAGGTTAAGTCATTTCAGGATGGAAGAAGTTCTCACAAATCTTCACAAGCAATTTCCTTCTCTCCCTCAAAAATCTCTGATGAAATTTTACAAAGCTCGTTTACAACGGATGAGACTACTGATGATCAAAGGTATTCCTACTGACATTCGTTGGATTATTGAAGCAAGGGTCTGATTGGCAGGTGAGCCTTCTGACTCTTTTATTTCACATTTGCCTCGTTTAGGAAGGAACACCTATGCTAAAAAGAGAAGAGCCAAAAGAATGTGTGTTTGTTATAAATGTGCTCGTATGTTTTGTGATACTCGTTGTCGTTCTTTAGGCATGGTGTCTGATAACTGTGAAAATAAGATTAATTTCATTAGGGATGGCATGAGTAAGGAGTCTTTGGATGATATATCTTCGACTCTTGAGACGCATCCCAGTGGATATGTTCATATAGCCATTCGCAAATTGCATTGACAATTCCAAAAAGAAAGACAACAGTTAAGTCTTGGGAATCTGACTCAAAAAGACCATGTTTGCCAAGATGGGAAGCTTGTCCCTGACGCATAGACGTCAATCAAGCCGCTAAGTTTCTTGTACATATTATATCTCTTTGTCTTTTCCTAATAATTGTGATTTGTTTTGTTGTTTTCTTTTATTTTCTCCGATAGGATCCAGACCTTTTTGACTATCACAATTTATTCTACTGTTTAACTAATAATTGTCATTTGGTAGGTACTAGTGCTATTATTTTACTCACCCTTTTCAGGTATTATAAATTCAACTCATCATTGCACTTTTGAAGACATCCAGAGTAAAACATGGAAGCCACTTCAAGAAGACGAGTTGGAAACATCTGTGTGTTTTGCGGTACTAGTGTTGGTGTTAAGCCACAATACGTAGAAGTAGCACAGGAATTGGGTCGAGTCTTAGCTGCAAGGAATATGCACTTAGTATATGGCGGAGGCAATCTTGGACTAATGGGGATCGTTTCAAAGGCCGTACAGAATGGAGGCAGTAACATTTTGGGAATCATCCCAAAACCCTTGGCGGAGGCAAATCTTATTGGACCATCAAACAGAGAGGAACTGATCGTGCCAGGTATGTCTGAACCATTGGTAGAAATGATTAACCGTTCTGATGCTTTTATTGCTTTGCCAGGTGGCTTGGGTACATTGGAGGAAATTTTTACAGTTTTATCTTGGGCGAACCTGAACATACACCAAAAACCGCTTGGACTGTACAACGTTGAAGGATTTTATGATTTTCTTTGTGTGTTTCTTGATGATGCCCGGAGAAATGGGTTCGTGACAAAACCTACTAAAGAACTCCTCTTTACTGCCAGAACTGCTCCGGATCTAATTGACCAAATCTTAGCCTATGAACCACAAATTGAACCTATCATTTCAAAGATAAATTGGTCCGAGGACGATCGTGGTAAGAGGCGTCGGATTAATCTGGATCTTAATCTTTAACTTTTCGTGTAGAATTTCAGCTAACCAGGTACTATCTTCTAAACTATTCTTCTACTGTTTAAGACATTGGGGACAGTGTCTCATTTAGGTTTGGGGGAGGGAATTAGTTGATCAGTATATTGTTTTTAATGGTGTTGTTTTTATTTTTAGTCCAAAAATTTTCGAAAAATACAAAAAAAAATTGAAAATTTTTCAAAAATTACAAAAATATTTTGCGTTTTTGTTTTTATTTTGACTAAAAATGTGAAATTGGTAAGAGATAGCTGAGTAATGAATTTCCACTCCTGAGACGTATCTCAAACCTATTTCGGAACAAGTTAATTTTTGTTTATTTCATTTTAAATTATTTAATTTGTGAATTCTCCATAATACTGACTAAAATGGATCTTCATATGCTCAGTTGGCAGGTATTATCAACATGCATGGTAACATACGGACATGAGTTGTAATTGAAAAAGTTTGTAATATTTAATGCTATAGTTTAATTGGAGAAAACATCTCAAAAAGTGATGGAGTAAGAAAAAAAAGAAAGAAAACGTCTGAGGTCCGAGTTATTAAGTCTGTAAGGGTGTTTTAACACCTAGTGCCCTAAAGCCAACTGATTTGGGAGTCACTGGCCCAAAGCTCGCTACATGGATCAAGGATGTTGCAAAAAATATATATATCTGAAGTCTGAGTAATTAAGTCCGTAGGGGTGTCTTAACACCTGGTGCCCTAAAGCCAACTGGTTTGGGAGCCACCGACCCAACACTCGCTACATAGATGGAATATATTGTATATAAAAAAAAATCAAAAATCAAAAGAAAAAATCAGAAAAATCAGAAAAATTATTCCATTGCTGCAAAAAGATGTGAATTCTGATAAAACTTTAGGACAGAAATATTACTCTCTTATCAACTGCACTTGTGACTGTTGTGGGAAAAAATGAGTTGATTAATATTTTGTCGGCTGTGCATATGGAGAATGGTAAATATAACCGGAGAATTTACTTATTCAGTAATTTAGAAAGAAAGAAAACTACTAGTAACTTGGAGTAGAAGTTTCACCTGATTAGTCACTAACTTCTTTATTCTCTTTTCTCTTGTCTTTTTGCTTTTGTGTGCATTAGTTTCACTACCTTTTTACTTTTGTAAAATGTTTGTGGGTATCATTGCTGTAAACCCTCACGAGACTACAACTCGTCCACTAGGGACACCTAGGGGTTTAAAGACTTGTTGCATATGCTAAATGCAACCGTGATCCCTACGAAAGTGGCTTAGTTTAATTTTAATTGTTTCTTGTATTTTATTTTATTGTTTTTCTCGAGGACTAGCAAAATGTTAGGTTTGAGGGTGTGATGAGCGGAAAATATATCAATATTTACCGCCCCTTTTACTTAATATTTTGTTTAGTTTCTCGAGTTTGATGAACGTTTTGATATGTTTTAATTTATTTTGCAGATAAAATAATATTGGGACTCAATGAAATCATTTAGGACGAAATGTGGGTCAAATAAGGGCAAAAATTGGACTTGACATATTAATTTTGGAGATTGGAAACTTGAAAGGGCGTTTTAACGAAGTGCAGTTTTGGAAATTCCAATTTTGCGCATCTGTCGTATTTTGGGCATAAATTTTTACTCCGATATCGGATTGAGCGGATTCAAGTTTCAGATTAAAGAAATCTCAAAGATCTACAACTATGAAAGACAAAATAATTTTTAATTCTGAAGATTTTATGCCCGAACTTGATGAACTATCCAGAAGTGTGTTATGTGTAATTATTAAAGTCATTTTCAATCATTTTCAAAGCAAAAAATAAATAAATAAAT
>SKCR01010604.1:0-44984 GCA_019454045.1 Zanthoxylum bungeanum | reverse complement strand
TCTGCGTCACGATGTACCATAGTCATTGTTCTACCAACACTTGTCATCATGATGTCGGCATAATAATTCAGCCTGTCGACACCATGCGTCATTGCTTACGTCAGCATGACGTCAGTGTCGCGACGAGCAAGCCTTCACGCGTCGCGACGCCGAGCCAATAATTCTGCCGACAGCCACGTGTCATCATCTCGTGAAAGCCACGTACACGTGTCGAAGATCAATGGCACGTCGCGACGCGCAAGACTTCACGTGTCGTGACGCGCAGAACCAAATTTTGCCTATAAATTGAGGCCGAATTCATTTGGAAAATTCATACCTTCTTCTGGGGATTTCCTTAAGAATACTAAGAAGATTGTATCTTATTTGTTTATTTACAGCTTTCTTGTATTTTATTTTTATTTTATGCAATAGTTCTTTCTTTATTTTGCTTTAAAGTATGAGGAGGTGACTCCCCTCTGCTGGGGTGAAAGGTAATGCTTTTATTACTAATATTTAGATTAATCTCCCTTAGTTATAATATATAAAAACCTGACTTAATGGGATACTGCTTTTATTGTCGGTTGGACTTAATTAAATTGATTTTAACCTGACTAAATTGCATACCGCCTTTATGGTCGGTTAGAATTAATCTAAAATCTGACTTAATCAGGATACCGCCTATATGGTCAGTTCGTAATGTCATGCAAGTTTATATATTATAATAAGGGAGATATCTAAATTAGAGGTAAAAAAATTGGATCCTTTAACCCCATCATTTTCTTTAATTGTTAATTTATCTTTTTAATTTCCAAGCTTTACTTTATGTCATTTACTTTATTTATGTCTTTAATAGTCCTAGATATGCGTGGTAACTAAACCTCTTATCTTGGGTTGTGATGAATTCCAATATCATCGTTTTATAAGTGGTTATTTTTTGCCTTGGGTAATATAAAGGTTTATTTATTGAGCCTTAGTCTTAATGCTTTTTGTTAACTGTCCATTAATAAGATTGATTTGGTAAACTTAAAATGAACTTGAAAAATGGATTTTAGGTTTAGCCTTAGACTCAATAGCTCACGATCTCACCTTGGGGCAAAAGACTCCTAGGTAGATTTCCTTCTAGGATAGACATATACCTGTCAGACGAGGGTAGCCACAATTGGAACTTAATCCTAATAAATTCAGGTAACTTGGTTAACATATACATATGATTAATTGGGTTATTTTGGGTATTTGTATCTGATCATCGACAGAAGCTTTTGCATATTTTTGTGTTCCAGGTTAGTAAACCGATATATTGCACAAACATGAGATAACCACTTCATCTTTAAAACATATTTGAAGGATTCACAACCCTAGATAGTTTTATAATATTTAATTTTCCTTTAATTTACTTCCGCACTGTTTTATTTACTTGTTTTCAAACAAAAATCACCATCCAAACAACAATCAATCTATTATATACTCGTAAGTATTTAACGTCATAAAAAAATAGCAAAGGTATTAAGTCCTCGTGGGATCGATACATTTTATACTACTTGAGCGATACATGCGCTTGCGTTACATGAGTGATATCATCGATCACATAGACTTTTGGAATTTACGGATTATAGAATTGGTAGATTATGGAATTGATGGATACAACAGACATGTGCACATGTAGTTTCAGGACTATGGGATGATGCTATATGCCGCCCTTAGATCCTAGTTTCAGGGTTAGGATGACTGCATTGATTAGCGCTCATATCTCTAGTTCAGTGACTTGGGGGACGGCGATATGTATCGCCACAAGGTACTAGTTAGTAGTGTAGGGGGACGGCGATACGTAACACCCACATATGTCAGTTGTTTTCCAGATGAGATTTTTAAAAACAATAGTTTTATAAAAGAGTTTCAGAAAGAATTATTTTTACGAGAGGTCTCAGAGTTTTAAAGAAAGAAAGAAGTTTCTAGAAAAGTTTTGCAAAAAAATAGATTTCTTTTTAGACAAAAAGAGTTTTCATAGAAGATTTATTTTTCTTATAAAATGAGATAATTTCGATTTCAGAAAATAAATTTTTCATAAAATATTTTAGTTTCGTTTTAAATTATCCACTCACTAGGTCCTTCAAATGATCTAACCCACTCACTCTCCAGTGTTTTTTGTTTTACAAGTCTACTCAGAGGACGAACTCGAAGTGATGGATATTAATGGTAGTCACTATGGTTATTGGGTCCACACATCAGTCAGGTCTAAGGTATATGGATCGGTCAAAGTCAATATTGTAATAGTTAAAGTATAAGTCGGGTTTGCATTAGAGTCTTTACTTAAGGTTTTCAGAGTCAAAGTTACCAGAGTTTAGCTTAGCAAGTTCAGAGTTTTAAAGAACAAAGATTGTTTAATTCATTTAAGTTGGGCATGTATCCCTCCAGTGTAAGTGTGTGATTTGTGATTATCAAATAACAAGAAAAGTAGTAGAGTTCAGTTAGTCAGTCAGTTAGTTAGAGGTTGATGGTGATAGGGTAACCCGTCGCCTGTCGGTAGCATCTCCGAAAGGGGGATGTTACAATCTAGTAGATTCAAATGAATTTCTTTATTTAGCGAATATTATAAGAAACTCATTTCTATATTTAACAAATATTATAAGAAACTCATTTCTATCTGGGTCCAATCCTATATGATCACATCATATAAGGTGCCTCTATTCTCATGCCACCACATGGATAATCCCGGATCAATGTCGTCATACCAATTATAAAATGAATCGCGGCTATAGATAAATCGCAAGCAAAGTACCCATTCTGTTTAGTCTCTATGGACTATTTTGGATTACTAACTTCAGACTTAAATCCTCTTGTGTATGACACTTATACACTAAGCCTGAAGGAACATGAGTAATCTAGGGTAAACAAGATAATTTACAATATGTGATATTAAACAAACACTTTGATAAATGAATAATGCATATTTTGATTTCATAAAATATAATTCCGTTTACATTACATGAAGCTCTAGGGCTTATATCCCAACATCTATTTGTTGCTTGGGGTTTGCTTGACCTTAATCATCCCTTTTGCATTGTCCAAATTTGGACAATATTGTGCAAAATGACATAATTGTCCATTTTGCACAATATTGTCCAAATTTCGTGGACTTCATGTAATAAGGCCCAAATTATGTGTCTCAAGCCCATTAAGCCTTGTGTAACTCGAATATTTAGCGTCAGGTTTGATTCAACTTTAATCGTCAAAAAGGTACTTGACTTCAGAATTACTGGTTCTTCCATTTAGTATGACTTGCAATGGCTTCATTATGTGGAGGTCTATGTTCTTTGATGCTCCATGTGTGGCTTGGATCATGTCAGATTACTTCTATTTACAATGAGTATGGTACTCGTGTAGAGGATCCTATTTTGGTGCGTGAGGAGATTGTGTCCTTTTATAAGACTCTCTTAGGGATCTCCTTCATTCGTTTATTACTCAGTTTGTTTCGGATAAGCAAATGAAGGTTCATGATCAAGAGATTTAGGATGAGGAGATTAAGGTGGCGATGTTTTCCTTGAAGGATAATAAAGGTCTCGTGGCCGGATGATTTTAATTCGGGTTTCTTTAGGAACGTTTGGACTGTCGTGGATGATGATGTCCTTATTGATATTCGGTCTTTCTTTTGTTCGAGGAAGCTTTTAAGGAAAGTGAATATACTACAATTGCTCAAATTCGGAGGGTTCCTAATCCTACGCAGGTCAAGGAGTTTCGACCCATTTCGTGTTGCAATATTATTTATAAGTGTATTGCCAAAAAATTTACTGATTGGATTAATGTGGTTCTTTTTTTGTGGTTAGCCCTAGCCAATCTGCTTTTTGTTGGATAATATGACCCATAGCGTCACTATTTGCACAGATCATTGTGTTGCTGTAGCAAATTAACTATGTAACAAGGAAATTGCACTCTCCTCATTTTGTGATTAGATCACCATTGATATATAAATGAAGAGAGGTCCCTATGATTAGTTCCTGGATTGAGATGATATGAGACAGTATCAGTCCACGAAGGATTAATCATTAAATATCCCTAGCCGTAGTATTATCGAGACTGGACATCGATAATGCGGAATAGGCTAGTATTGCACTTGTGCGCGTTGTGAGGGCACAACGGCATAGTTCTCATATATATAAGTATTGGATACTTGTGCAAGTGCGATAGGAGGTCGTGTTTTACCGATGGTACGGGAAACAGCTTCGCTCTGGATAGACCCTTCGGAATCCCATTGGTATTATGACTAGGTGTCTATGGGAGGCCGAAATCAAGGTAGGTGTGTATAGTCTTAACCTGAGACTTACATCGCTAATACTTACGACAATCGGTAAACTTTGGTTTTGGTGGTTGGGGGATCTTAACTGGTTCTGTGTTCACCTCTTCTGGGTTTATCAGAGAATCGTAGTGTATTGGATGTGATGTCGAGACGGAAGTGTCACTCCAGTCATAGTGGAGATGATGTCACGCAGGATACGGTATTAGTGCTCTTAAGTGATGCGCATCCAATCGTGATATTATGACCATGTCATGAATATCCGATTATAGAGACTAGTTACCAGACATCCGATATGTGTTTCGGACGGGGCAGACACTTATCCAGCCCCAGCCCTAGCACGTGACAATCCGATACTGGGCCGATATGCACAATACAATTGTATACTACGCTTGATACAGATCTTTGATATTCTTTGATGAATATGTACGGAGAACTTGGGAATACTTGGTGCTTTGCTAGGAGTCGACCTTGTCTCGTAAATCGGTAGAACGTAGTACTTGGTACGTACGTGATTCGGATACTCCGACGACCGTATTTACTGCCAGATTATCCGGGGATCTCATGGGTCACTTCCCGATAATCCACCGATGACGCACAACTCGCACTCTTGAATAATCTGGGATTATATAGAAGAGAGAGAAAATTAATCTAGGATTAATTACGGAGATATTTTATTTAGGATAAAGTATCGTCTAAAGAGAGAGAACGATTAATTTGGAATTAATCGATGAATTAATATATTCGATATATTAGACGAAATTAGATTTCGACGCGGAATTAAAATTAGATTTTAATTCGGGCAAACGAGTTAATTTAGAATTAATTCGTTAGCGACGTAAATAATAATTTCGCTAGCCGCAATTATTCGATTGAATTAACGTCGCGACGTAAGCTCGGTATTTCGGAAATATCGAACCCGAACGCGTGAGTGCACGTGGGCCCACTTTCATTTGGAAACGTGTGGGGCCCACATGACACATGTCATTCTAATGCATTGCATGTAGATAGTGTACAATGCACTCAATGTTATTGCATGTAGATAGTGTACAATGCACTCAATGTTATTGCATGGAAATTGAGTGTTTGACACTCTAAGCCATTGCATGTTTTGTGTCATAATTTTATTATTAATTTAATAAATATTATGGCATAAATATAAATTGATTTTTGGTAAATCATTTTAACTTAACACAAAACTTCTTCTCTCTCATTTCTCTCTTCTCTCACGCCCATATGAAGAAATTCTTCATTGGTTTGGAACCAGAAATGGCGTGAGCAATAGGGAAGCTAAAGTGGGTTTTCATGGTGAAAATTCAAGTGCTAGCACACTTACAAGTCTTGCGAAGGTGGTAGGGAGGTTCACCCATGAGGCGGGACTCATCCGACGGAGTTTGGAGCTTCGTTTTGAGACCCGAAATTATGTTTTGCAGGGACAGTGGACTGTTGCAGTTTGGCATGAAGGGCAGTACGTTTTTGGCTTGATTCGTCTTCAAATCGACATAACCGATCAATGTGAGTATTCTGCTACCTCCGTTGATGTATTCACGCATTATTTCATGTCTTGATTTGATCTTGGGACCTTAGAATAAACCAAAACTTTTGTTGTGGGTCGGCGTATTAGTGATAATATTTTGTTGTGCCAGAAGTTGATGAGAAATTATCATAAGAGTGGTGGGGTGCCAAGATGTGATCAAAAATTGATTTGATGAAGGCCTATGATACAATCCGTTGGGATTTCATGGTTGAGGTGTTGAGAACCATTGGATTTCTAGAAAGAATGGTTGGTTGGGATTGTAACTGTATAACCTTCGCTATGTTCTCGGTTTATATTAATCGGGAGTTGAATGGTTTTTTCTCTGGTGGTCGTAGGTTGAGGCAGGGCGATCATATGTCTCATTACCTATTTATTTTGGCTATGGAGGTTGTTTAAGGTTTACTTCGTAAGATGGTTATTGAGCGTAGCTTCAGGTTTCATTGGCGATGTTCAAAGGACCGTCTCACTCATCTTTATTTTACAGATGATCTTATGATTTTCTCTAGGGCATTGGAGGTATCGGTTTCATTAATTGGGGAATATCTGCTTCGGTTTATGGGGTTGTCTGGATTAGTTCCAAATCTGGCAAATAGTCAGCTATTTTCTTGTGGTATTTCCTTAGCTACCAAATAAATTTTGCTTAGTTTTTAGGTTTTCATGAGGGTGTGCTTCCAGTTCATTATTTGGATGTTGTTTGATTTCTACGAAGATTCAGGGTTCTGACCATACTATCTTTATTGAGCATATAATTGGGTGTACTAGGAGTTGGATTTGTAGGACCCTTTCCTTTGCGGGACGTCTTCTGCTTATTAAGTCTGTGCTCTTCTCCATTCATGTTTATTGGTCTTTTTTGTTCATTTTTCCTAAGGCTGTTATAACAAATGTGGAGGCTACTTTGAGATCTTTTTATGGAAGGGGAGTGAACTTGTGTATACAGGGGCGAATGTGGCTTGGGATAGAGTCTATTTGTCTATGGAAGAAGGGGGCTTGGTGATTAAGTCTTTATAGCACTGGAATTGGGCGGTAATCATAAAGAATTTATGGTTTCTTTGTTCGGGCCAAGTCTCCTCTTGGTCTTTTTGGGTTTCCTCGTACTTGCTTATGGGGTTGAGCTTTTGGGAGGTTTCTTATCCAGAGGATTTGATATGATCCAGGGTATCCTCCAGAGATCCCTGAACGATGGAATTCAATTGGGCTTATTGTGGGCTAATTTGCATTCAATCTTCAAGTCCAAGACAATGACGCAAGCCTAATGTATAAGAACTTTTGACAAATCAAGCCGAATCAAGTTCAACACCAAAAATTCGGCCAAGACAAAGCTTATTGGGCTTGAGACACATAATTTTTGCCTTGTAATATGAAGCCCACAAAATTTTGAGAATTTTGTACAAAAAGCTATAATTTGGTCATTTTGGGAAAAATTGCCAGCTTTGTTGACTTCTTGCATTTTATCTTTGTAATGATGGTAACCATTTTTGTTGACTTTCTATAACTTTTATAAGTTTCCAACTTACACAAATATCTTACTTGGATATTTATCTTAATTAGGAAATGGCTATTAAAGGCTTAACCTTCAAATAGCCATCCATTGGGTAGTTTGAGGATATTTTTGTCTTTTTACATTTCAAGGGAATTTTAATAAATTTGAATTGTACTATATATTTTTAACTTTATCTTCCTTAATAACATATCACCATTTTCAAATTTCTTCTAAAAAAAACTATGGCCGAAATCCAAGCTTAATGGAGGGATTCTTTTTTGTTCAAGCTTCGACTTATCTAAGGTGTGGCAACCTTAGTGGCGTCTCCGTGCGAGTAGAACACTACAAGGTATCATCTTAAAGGTTCTCAAAGAAAAGTTATTTGTAGGTCTTCTTTCTGGCCCTATAAGGGTTTTGTTATTATAAAATTAAATTCGTGGTTCTTGAGGTTCTATCCGTTGTTTGGGGTTTGCTTGGCCTAATCTCCAAGTGAGTTCCTCATCATTTGGTATCAGAGCTTAGGGTTCCAAGGTGTGATTTTCTATAATTTATTTGTGTTTTTCATTAAGTCTTTAATTTATGTATTTGGTCATCAAGATATTTGTTCATCTTGATTCTTGATTTTGTTGATTTTTGTGTTTCTTAAGTGTTTTACCTTTATTTGAATGGTCTATGATCGGCATATCGATATGAAAATCCTCTTGACACAGCTTTTAGAATCGAGAAGAAAACATATTAGTCATAAAATACCAGCTACTAAAATCGGGAAGAACCATACCAACATCCATACCGGCCTTCATACCAATAAACTTGGGGAAAACATAGTAATTGGAACCACTAGACTACATACCGGGCTCCAGACCGGTAATAAAACACCCTTGAAACAGCTACTGGAACTGGGAAGAACCATATCGATCTCCATACCGGCCAATATATCGATCAATCTCGGGAATACATAGCTAATGAAACCGGGCTAGTTTCATACCAGACTACATACCGAACTCTATACCAGTCAACTTGTTCCAAACACAACTACTAGAACCGAGCTAGTTTATACCGGCTTACATACTGGCCTCCATACTGGTTAACCAATGAGTTAAACATAGTTACTCGAACCAGGAAGCAACCATACCTGTCCCATACCAGACTCCAAACCGGTCAACACTTTGAATTTTTTCAGAGATTAAGTGAATTGAAGAGCCAAAAAAAAAGTAAAAACGTTCAAAAGTTTTGTTGAATTTGGTTGGTTTTATATTATCATTTGGGTGTCTGTGGACAATAATTCACCAAAATTTCTATTGTGGCACCAAAATTTCGTCCGAAATTACATACGACCATGAATTTGGATGCTTATTTACTCTTTGTGCTAATTTATGTTTGTTTTATTCTGAGCACACTAACTTTAGGATTCTTTGAATCGAGTCCTTATTAGTTGAGTGTCGTAAGATAATCTTTAGCCATTACAAGTTTGTGGTTTTGTTTAATATCTTAGTTTATACTTTGTGTCCAAAAAAAGGAATGAGGATGGTGAGATTTGAAAGTAATGGTTTGGATACTTTCAAAAGTGATTGTCAAGCTACCTTATGTGATTATAGAAGATCTTATGAGAAATGGAAAAGGGCTTATAAGGCATGTGAATATGTCGTGAATGAAGAGAGTACAAAACCAAAAACTATTAAGGTCGTGAGTGGTATTAGTAAAAACACTTGTGAGGTCGAGAGTTATGAGTATGTTGTGAATGACATAGCGAGTTTAAATGCTTGTGATGTTGGGAAGCGACCGCGAGTGCGCAGCGGAAAATCAAAATTATTATGTCGCTTTCCCTTTGCCCAAGACCCATTTGTTTTGATTATTCTACAAGCCTAGGCATGTTACCATATATTCTAAGCATAAAACTCATAAAACATGCAAAGAACATAAACCTAAACATGCTAACTATCATAAGAACTCTAATTAAAATAAAGAAAGAAAAAGACTTACTTGAACCGTAGACTCATCTCGTCCTCCCTCCAATCTACAAGCATTTCTCGAACTTAGCAAGCTCTTCCACGTTCCAAAGAGCCACCCAAGTGTGTGGCCTCCAAAGATGCACACACCAAAGCCAAAACTCAATGACAACACTACGCCTTGAGTGCACGGGTATTTTTCCCTTGGTGCTAAGATAAGTGGTAATTATATCACTATTTCCCACTCATTTAACTTAATATTTTATATAGTTTCTTGAGTTTTGTGAATATTTTGATGTGTTTTGTGTTATTTTGTAGATAAATAAAGTTTCCGGACTATCTGGAGGTGATTTGGGGCCAAAATAGTGAAAAACGGACAAATGGCAATTTGGTAATTTTGCGCGTCTCGACGTCTAACATGCGCCATGAGCTTCTAACGTGCGTCTGGGGACACATGTCAGAATCTGAAAAGTTTGAATTGCTAACGTGCGCCGTGTCACGTGTCAACATCACAGCTGATCTGCTAACGTGCGCCGTGCCACGTGTCATCATCCTATGGTGCCGACAATCGCCATCGCCACATGTTAGCCATGTCATCGTCCATATCAGTAGTAGACCGAGTCAACTCACCACGTCAGTGCCATGTCATCATCAGCCAATCACAGCATGCCACGTGTCGCAATCCTACGGTACCGACAATCTCTTTCACCACGTGAGCACAATTATTGAGTCAATTATCCACATCGCCACGTCATCGGATAAGAATCTGAAGCAGTCAACTAGAGCGTGACACGTGGCACGTCGCGACTTGCACACCTTACCGAGGCCTATAAATTAAGCTCGAGGTTTCAGTTTCAGATGTACCTTCCTCTCTGAATTCTCTGATGTAAATAGGGAGTTTTATATCTAGTTTACTTTAAATTTCAGTTTTGTAATTAATTTTAATTACGTTCTGTAATAATAATTTACTTTCTTTAATTTTTCAGTTTTTACTATTCAACATGAGGAGGTAACTTCCCACTGCTATGGTGAAAGGTAAAACTTTTATTACTGCTATTTAGATTAATCTCCCTAATTATAATATATTCACTATTAAAAATTTGACTTAATGAGGATACCGCTATATTGGCCGGTTGGTAATTGATATTAAATTGATTTTAATTTTACTAAGCAAGGATACCTCCTGTTTGGTCAGTTGGTAATTTACCGCCTATATGGCTGGTTTATGGACAAATATTGTTACCGCTTTAATGGCTGGTTGGACTTAATTTGTCTTAATCAGGTTACCGCCTATATGGCTGGTTGGTAATGTTATCACAAGTTAATATATTATATTAAGGGAGATATCTAAAATAGTGGTAGTAAAAGTAGATCCTTTAACCATAGAATTTTATTTTTGTAATTTTACTTTTCAGTATTTACTTTACCGCATTTACTTTTCAGCATTTTATTTTATGTTTTTTTTACTTCTATGTTTTTACTAGCCCTAGTTATGTGTCGTAACTAAGTTAGTTATCTAGGGTTGTGATGAATTCTAATATCACCGGTTTATAAGGGGTTATTTTGTAGTTTGGGTAATTTAAATGTTTACTTATTAAGTCTTAAGCTTAATACGTCTTATTAATTGGCCACTAATAAGATTGATCTGGTAAATCTAAAATAAACTTGACAAAGGAATTTTAGGTTTCAGCCTTAGACTTAGTAGCCCACGATCTTCCTTGAGGATAGATAACCCTTTAATAGATTTCCTTACAGGATAGATATATACCTGTCGGGCGGGGGTAGCCATAATTGGAACTTAAACTTAATGAATCCAGGTAATTTGGTTGACATAGACATATGGTTCAATTGGGTTATACTGGGTATTTGCGTCTGACCATCGACAGAGGTTTTCGCATAATTTTGTGTTCCAGTTTAGTAAACCGATTATTACATAAACATGAAATAACCACTTTATCTTTTAAAAGATATTAGAAAGATTCAAAACCCTAGATAGTTTCTTAATATTGAATTTTCTTAAACATACTTTCATGCAATTTTATTTACTAGTTTTTAAATTCAAAATCTTCACCATTTCAAATCAATCAATCAACCTGTTAGATACTAGTAATCATTTGACCTCATAAAATTAATAGATTAGGTATTAAGTCCTCGTGGGATGGATACTTTTTATACTACTTGAACGATACGTGCGCTTGCGTTATACGTGTGTGATTACGCCGGTCAAGTTTTTGGCGCCGTTGCCGGGGACTTATTTATCTTTCACTATTAGTTTAGAAGTTAGATACCTTTACTTGTATCTAATTTATTTTTACTTATTGTTTTTTTTTCTTGTGTTTCAGGTTCTCAGAAACTACATGAGACAAACCATAAGCTTTGAACTCCGACCGTTTGACCTGTAAATTGAAAGAACCATCAGACAGTTGAGATGGGAAAGGCGTGAAGGCAAAAAAGATTTAGTCAACATGGAACCTGAACCTCTGGAATTTGCACCACCAATACCCATTCGAGACAGAACCATTCCGGTGGTAGATAACTTCATTTCCTGTATTGTACTTCCTCCTTTACCAGCAAATGCGTGTGACATCAAAACATGCATTCAGATGATTCAGCAGTTAGTGCAGTTTGGGGGAAAAGCAACTGAAGATCCTAATACCCACATCAGTAACTTTCTGGAAGTTTGCGGCACTTTCAATTACAACCGAGAAGCTGAAGAAGCAATGAGACTACAGGTTTTTCCATACTCCTTAAAAGACAGAGCTAAAGCTTGGCTACATTCACTACCAGCATGTTCCATCACAACTTGGAACACTTTAGCCACCAAATTTCATGCAAAGTACTTTCCACCAGCCAGAACTGGAAAGTTGAGGAATGACATCACATCCTTTGTACAACAAGACTCGGAAACTCTCAACGAAGCTTGGGAAAGGTACAAAGATTTGCTCCGGAAATGTCATCACCATGATATTCCAAAATGGCTTCAAGTCCAAACTTTCTATAATGGACTTTCTGGACTAATGAGAACCACAATTGATGCTGCTGCTGGAGGAGCTTTAATGGCTAAAGGAGAAGATCAAGCCTGTGACCTAATCAAAGAAATGGCCAACAACAATTCCTTGTGGCCAACAGAAAGGAGCATGATCCAAAGAATTGCAGGAATTTATGAAGTTGGAGCCAATACAGCACTCAATGCCAAGCTGGATCAGATATACATATTCATGGAAACTCTTACCACTGGATCCACAAGTTCACCATATGGAGGAGCACCAGAACCAAACCAACTTGAAGAGACGGTGAATTATGTCAACAATTGCAACAGACAGAGGAACAATCCATATTCCAACACCTACAACCCAGGGTGGAGGAATAATCCCAATTTTTCATGGGGCAACAATTCAGGGCAAAAGAAAAATCCACCACCTAGATTCCTACAGCAGAACTATCCACCACCAGGATTTCAACGACAGAACAAAGGCCAGGAACATGAAAAAGAACCAGAAATGAAAGAATGGATTGTAGAGATGTTCAAAAAGCAACAAGCAGCATATGATGCTATATTTCAAAGCCAATCTGCTTCCATCAAAGCACTGGAAAATCAAATTGGACAACTGGCCAATTCTCAGAGTTACAGACCGCCAGGAAATCATCCCAGCAATACAGAACCAAATCCAAGGAACCGAATGAAGGAGCAATGTCAAGCTATTACTTTGAAAAGCGGTACTGAAATCAACAAAGATGTTGGAATCAAGGCAACAATTGAAGAACTTTCAAAAGATGCAGTTCCACATATGGAGGAAAAAGAAGCAAAGGAAAAAGAAAAAGATCAGATCAGATTATTCCACTTCCACATTTTCCTCAGCGTCTTCAGAAAAACAAACTGGACAAGCAGTTTGCTCGATTCCTGAAGGTGTTCAAAAAGATGCATATCAACATTCCATTTGCAGAAGCTTTGGAAGAAATGCCCAGCTATTTCAAATTCATGAAATATATTATTTCATGAAAACGAAGATTGGGAGATTACGAGACAGTAGCATTGATGGAAGAATGCAGTGACATCATTCAAAGGAAACTTCCCCCAAAGTTGAAAGATCCTGGCAGTTTCACAGTCCCATGCACCATTGGAGAACATTATATCGGTAAGGCTTTATGTGATTTAGGTGCAAGTGTTAATTAGTCTTTTTCTAATTATAGGAAACTGCAAATTGGAGAAGCAATGCCTACCTCAGTCTCACTACAACTTGCTGATCGAACGCTCGCATTTCCGAGAGGAGTCGTTGAAGATGTCCTGGTCAAAGTTGACAAACTCATTCTCCCAGCATATTTCATTATCCTAAACGTGGAAGAAGACAAAGATGTGCCTATCATCCTTGGGAGACCATTTTTGGCAACAGGTCGAACTGTGATTGATGTACAAAAAGGAGAATAACCATGAAAGTTCAGGACCAAGAAGTTACCTTCAATGTTTTCAAAGCCATGAAATTCCCAAGTTAAGAAAATGAGGAAGAATGTTTCAGAATTGATGTTGTTGATAGCCTCATCCAGGATATTGATACAACTCCCACGGAGAAACTTAAAGCTTGCATCACCAACATGACTGACAGCGAGCTAGATGTTGAAATCCTGGAATATATCAACAACCTTGACAAACCATTCCGATTCAAATCAACACCACCAGTTGAAAGTCTGGAACTGCCAAAGAGAGATCAAATCAAGCCTTCGATTGAAGAACCACCACAACTGGAGCTGAAGTTACTTCTGAGCCATCTTAGGTATGCATTTCTTAGAAACTCTTCTGAATTACCTGTTATTATTTCTTCTTCGCTAACATTGGAGCATGAAGAAAAGTTGTTAAGAGTATTACGAGAACACAAGAGAGCTATTTGCTGGACTATAGCAGACATTCGAGGCATTAGTCCATCATTTTGCATGCATAAGATTCTGATAAATGATGAGTACAAACCCACAGTGGAGCATCAACGGAGACTCAATCCAATCATGAAGGAGGTCATGAAGAAAGCAATCATCAAATGGTTGGATGCTGGCATCATATACCCCATCTCAGACAGTACTTGGGTGAGTCATATGCAGTGTGTACCGAAGAAATGAGGAAATACTGTTGTCACCAATGAAAAGAACGAGCTGATTCCAACAAGAACAGTGACTGGATGGAGAGTATGCATGGACTACCTGAAGCTGAACAAAGCAACAAGGAATGACCATTTTTCGCTACCATTCATTGACCATATGTTAGATAGACTGGCGGGACATGAGTTCTATTGCTCTCTGGACGGATATTCAGGATACAATCAGATTGCCATCGCCCCAGAAGATCAGGAAAAAACCACATTTACATGTCCCTATGGTACTTTTGCTTTCCGCATAATGCCATTTGGATTATGTAATGCTCTCGCCACATTTCAGCATTGCATGATGGCCATCTTCTCAAACATGCTGGAGCAGAGTATGGAAGTTAAATTGGATGACTTCTCTGTGTTTGGAGATTCTTTTGACCACTATTTGCAAAATTTGGAACAGGTTTTACAAAGATGTGAAGATACCAACCTGATACTCAATTGAGAGAAACGCCACTTAATGGTATAGGAAGGCATTATTCTTGGACATCGGATCTCACAAAAGGGAATCGAGGTAGACAAAGCAAAGATCGAAACAATTGAGAAATTACCTCCACCAACATCAGTCAAAGGGATTTGGATCTTTCTTGGACATGCTGGCTTTTACAGGAGATTTATCAAAGACTTTTCCAAGATTGCTAAACCTCTATGCAATCTTCTGAAGAAGGATGTGTCTTTCAACTTCACCAAAGATTTCCATGAAGCTTTTGAGATCTTAAAACATAAGCTGGTCTCTGCCCCCATCATTGTAGCACCAGACTGGACCCTTCCATTTGAGGTCATGTGCGATGCTAGTGATTTTACTGTAGGTGCAGTTTTGGGACAACGCAAAGCAAAGATTTTCCACACTATCTACTACTCCAGCAGAACTTTGAATGAAGCTCAACTCAACTACACAACCACTGAAAAGGAGTTGCTCGCAGTTGTGTACGCTTTTGAAAAATTCTGCTCCTATCTGCTGGGTCCCAAAGTGGTGGTCTACACAGATCATTCAGCAATCAAATACTTGATCAAGAAGAAAGATGCCAAACCCAGATTGATCCGTTGGATACTTCCTCTGCAAGAATTTGACGTGGAAATTCGAGACTGGAAAAGGACAGAAAACCAAGTGGCAGATCGTCTATCGAGGCTCGAGAATGGAGAAACAGCTGGCAAAGAATTGTCAATCAAAGAAAATTTTCCAGATGAACAGCTATTTTCCATGAAACAGCAGGATGTCCCTTGGTATGCTGACTATGTCAACTTCATTGTATCAGGAAAATGGCCAGTGGAATGGACAACTCAGCAACGAAAGAAGTTCTTCAAAGAAGTCAATCACTATGTTTGGGACGAGCCGTACCTGTTCAAATGCTGTGCTGATCAACTATTGAGATGGTGTGTTCCACATGAGGAGGTCAACAGTGTTTTGCAACACTGTCATTCATCTCCAAATGGCGGACACTTCAGCGGGAATAAAACTGCAACCAAAGTCCTACAATCAGGTTTGTTCTGGCCCACTCTTTTTAAAGATGTTTATCTTTTTGCTCTTCAATGTGACAGGTGACAGAGAACGGGAAATATTTCCAGGAGAAATGAAGGACCTTTGTAAAACATTATGGAAGTAGAGATATTTGATGTGTGGGGTATAGATTTTATGGGACCCTTTGTTCCATCATTCAGAAACCTGTACATCCTGGTTTCTGTAGACTACGTCTCCAAATGGGTCAAAGCAATTGCACTGCCATCCAATGGTTCAAAAGTGGTGATCAAATTCCTTAAAAAGAATATTTTCACTCGGTTCGGAACACCTCAGGCAATTATCAGTGATGGTGGCTCACATTTCTGCAACAGATACTTCGATGCACTCCTATCCAAATATGGAGTTACTCACAAGATTGCCACTTCTTATCATCCACAGTCAAATGGACAGGTTGAAGTTTCAAACAGGGAAATCAAAAGAATTCTAGAAAGAACCGTTGGATCAATAAGGAATGATTTGTCTATAAAACTGGATGACGCATTATGGTCCTATCGAACAGCTTACATGACACCCATTGGTATGTCCCCATATCAACTGGTGTTTGGAAAAGCATGTCATCTGCCAGTTGAGCTTGAGCACAAGGCGTACTGGGCACTAAAGAAGTTGAATCTTGATCCACAAGCTGCAGGAGAGAAAAAACTCCACCAACTCAACGAATTAGAGGAATTTCGCTTACAGGCTTATGAGAATGCCAGATTGTACAAAGAAAAGACCAAGAAATGGCATGATCGAAAAATAATGCACAAACAGTTGGAACCAATGCAGCAAGTGTTGTTGTACAATTCACGGTTGAAACTTTTCCCTGGAAAGTTGAAATCAAGGTGGTCAGGTCCATTTGTGATCACTCAGGTTTTTCCATATGGAGTTGTTGAGTTACTGGATCCCAACACCAACAACACATTCAAGGTTAACAGTCAGCGTGTCAAGCACTACTGGGGAGAATCATTTGAGCGACAAAAAGAAAGTGTCACACTTTCAGATCCAGCCTAACATTTGAGAAGTCATGTCTAGCTGACGATGTTAAACTTAGCGCTCACAGGGAGGCAACCCATGCAATTTTTGTATATATTTCTATTTGGTGTGTTTTATTTTTGTGTGTTTAATTTTTGCAGGATAAGTCATTTCAGGATGGAAGAAGTTCTCGCAAATCTTCACAAGTAATTTCTTTCTCTCCCTCAAAAATATCTGATGAAAGTCTACAAAACTCGCTTGGAACAGATGAGACTACTGATGATCAAAGGTATTCCAACTGATATTCGTTGGATTATTGAAGCACGGGTTCGATTGGCAGGTGAGTCTTCTGACTCTTTTATTTCACATCTTCATGGTTTTGGAAGAAGCACCTATGCAAAGAAACGTAGAGCTAAGCAAATGGGTGTTTGTTACAAATGTGCACGCTGGAATTGCAATACTCGTTGTCATTCTTTAGGAATGGTGTCTGATAATCGCGAAGACAAAATTAAATTCATTAGGGATGGCTTGAGTAAGGAGTCTTTAGATGATATATCTTCGACTCTTGAGACACATCCCAGTGGATATGTTCACATAGCCTTTCGCAAATTACATACGCAATTTCAAAATGAAAGACAACAGTTAAGTCTCGGGAATCTGACTCAAAAAGACTGTGTTTGCCAATTTATAAGAAAATTGGATGGGAAGCTTGTCCCTGACTCATAGACGTCAATTAAGCCGTAAATATTTATAGATATTATATCTCTTTGTCTTTTCCTAATAATTGTAATTTATTTTGTTGTTTTCTTTTATTTTCTCCGACAGGATCCAGACCTTTTTTACTATCACTATTTATTTTACTGTTAACTAATAATTGTCATTTGGCAGGTACTAGTGCTATTATTTTACTCACCCTTTTCAGGTGTTATAAATTCAACTCATCATTGTACTTTTGAAGGTATCCAGAGTAAAACATGGAAGCCACTTCATGAAGACGAGTTGAAAACATTTGTGTGTTTTGCGGTACTAGTGTTGGTGTTAAGCCACAATACGTAGAAGCAGCACAGGAATTGGGTCGAGTCTTAGCTGCAATGAATATGCACTTAGTATATGGTGGAGGCAAACTTGGACTTATGGGGATCGTTTCAAAAGCTGTACATGAGGGAGGCACTCACGTTTTGGGAATCATCCCAAAACCCTTGGCAGAAGAAAATCTTATTGGACCATCAAACAGAGAGGAACTGATCGTGCAAGGTATGTCTGAACGATTGGTAGAAATGATTAATCGTGCTGATGTTTTTATTGCTTTGCCAAGTGGCTTGGGTACATTAGAGGAAATTTTTACAGTGTTATCTTGGGCGAACCTGAACATACACCAGAAACCGCTTGGAGTGTACAACGTTGAAGGATTTTATGATTTTCTTTCTGTTGTTTCTTGATGATGCCTGGAGAAATGGGTTCGTGTCAAAACCTTTAAAAGAACTCCTCTTCACTGCCAGAACTGCTCCGGATCTAATTGACCAAATCTTAGCCTATGAACCACAAATTGACCTTATCCTTTCAAAGATAAATTGGTCCAAGGATGATCGTGGTAAGAGGCATCGGATTAATCTGGATCCTAACCTTTAACTTTTCATGTAGAATTTCAGTTAACCAGGTATTATCTTCTAAACTCTTCTTCTACTGTTTAAGACATTGGAGACAATGTCTCATTTAGGTTTGGGGGAGGGAATTAGTTGATCAGTATACTGTTTTTAGTTATGTGTTGTTTTTATTTTTAGTCCAAAATTTTTCGAAAAAAAAAATTGAAAAATTTTCAAAAATTACAAAAATATTTTGCGTTTTTGTTTTTATTTTGACTAAACATGTGAAATTGGTGAGAGATAGCTGTGTAAGGAGTTCTCATTCCTGATACGTATTTCAACCCATTTTTGAAATAAGTTAATTTTTGTTTATTTCCTTTTGAATTATTTCAGTTGTAAATTCTCCATAAAATTGACTAAAATGGATCTTCATATGCTCAGTTGGCAGGTATTATCAACATGCATGATAACATACGGACATAAGCTGTAATTGAAAAGTTTGTAATATCCAGTGCTCTAGTTTAATTGGAGGAAGCATCTCAAAAAGCAATGGAGTAAAAAAAACGTTTGAGATCCGAGTTATTAAGTCCGTATGGGTGTTTTAACACCTAATGCCCTAAAGCCAACTGGTTTGGGAGTCACTGGCCCAAAGATCACTACATGGATCAAGGATGTTGCAAAAATATATATATCTGAAGTCTGAGTAATTAAGTCCGTAGCGGTGTCTTAACACCTGGTGCCCTAAAGCCAACTGGTTTGGGAGCCACTGACCCAACACTCGCTACATAGATGGAATATATTGTATAGAAATAAATAAATAAATAAAAATAAAAAAAAAATTAAAGAAAAAAATCAGAAAAATGAGAAAAATTATTCCATTGCTGCAAAACTGTGTGAATTCTGATAAAACTTTAGGACAAAAATATTACTCTCTTATCAACTGCACTTGTGACTGTTGTGGGCAAAAATGAGTTGATTAATATTTTGTTGGCTATATATATGAAGAATGGTAAATATAATCGGAGAATTTACTTATTCGGTAATTTAGAAAGAAAGAAAACAACTAGTGACTTGGAGTAGAAGTTTCACCTGATTAGTCACTAACTAATTTATTCTATTTTCTCTTGTCTTTTTGCTTTTGTGTGCATTAGTTTCACTACCTTTTTACTTTTGTAAAATGTTTGTGGGTATCATTGCTGTAAACCCTCACGAGACTACAACTCGTCCACTAGGGACACCTAGGGGTTTAAAGGCTTGTTGCATACGCTAAATGCAACCGTGATCCCTACGAAAGTGGCTTAGTTAAATTTTATTTTAAAGATGTTTATGTTATTTTATTCTGTGTTTTGCTCGAGGACTAGCAAAATATTAGGTTTGGGGGTGTGATGAGTGGTAATTATATCACTATTTCCCACTCATTTAACTTTATATTTTGTATAGTTTCTTGATTTTTGTGAATATTTTGATGTGTTTTGTGTTATTTTGTAGATAAATAAAGTTTCAGGACTCTCTGGAGGTGATTTGGGGCCAAAACAGTGAAAAACGAACAAATGACAATTTGGTAATTTTACGCGTCACGACGCCTAACATGCGCCATGAGCTGCTAACGTGCGTCGGGGGACACACGTCAGAATCTGAAAAGTTTGACTTGCTAACGTGCATCGTGCCACGTGTCAACATCACAGCCGATCTTCTAACGTGTGCCGTGCCATGTGTCATCATCCTATGGTGCCGACAATCGCCATCGACACGTGTCACTCTACGTGTCAGCCACGTCATCGTCCAAATCATCAGTAGACCAAGTAAACTCACCACGTCAGCGCCACGTCATCATCAGCCAATCACAGCGTGCCACGTGTCGCAATCTTATGGTGCCGACAATCACTTTCGCCACTTGTTGCCACGTCATCACCACGTCAGCATAATTATTGAGTCAATTATCCACATCGCCACATCATCGGATAAGAATCTGAAACAGCTAACCAGAGCACGACACGTGGCGCGTCGTGACTTGCACACCTTACCGAGGCCTATAAATTAAGCTCGAGATTTCAGTTTCAGATGTACATTCCTCTCTGAATTCTCTGATGTAAATAGGGAGTTTTATATCTAGTTTACTTTAAATTTCAGTTTTGTAATTAATTTTAATTACGTTCTGTAATAATAATTTACATTCTTTACTTTTTCAGTTTTTACTATTCAACATGAGGAGGTAACTTCCCACTGCTAGGGTGAAAGGTAAAACTTTTATCACTGCTATTTAGATTAATCTCCCTAATTATAATATATTTACTATTTAAAATTTGACTTAATGAGGATACCGCTATATTGGCCGGTTGGTAATTGATATTAAATTGATTTTAATTTGACTAAGCAAGGATACCGCCTGGTTGGTCGGTTGGTAATTTACCGCCTATATGGCTGGTTTATGGACAAATATTGTTACCGCCTTAATGGCCGGTTGGACTTAATTTGACTTAATCAGGTTACCGCCTATATGGCTGGTTGGTAATGTTATCACAAGCTAATATATTATATTAAGGGAGATATCTAAAATAGTAATAGTAAAAGTATATCCTTTAACCCTAGCATTTTATTTTTGTAATTTTACTTTTCAGTATTTACTTTATCGCATTTACTTTTTTAGCATTTTATTTTATGTTTTTTTTTTACTTTTAAGTTTTTACTAGCCCTAGTTATGTGTCGTAACTAAGTTAGTTATCTAGGGTTGTGATGAATTCTAATATCACCGGTTTATACGGGGTTATTTTGTAGTTTGGGTAATTTAATTAAGTCTTAAGCTTAATGCGTTTTGTTAATTGGACACTAATAAGATTGATCTGGTAAATCTAAAATAAACTTGACAAAGGAATTTTAGGTTTCAGCCTTAGACTTAGTAGCCCACGATCTTCCTTGAGGATAGATAACCCTTTAATAGATTTCCTTACAGGATAGATATATACCTGTCGGGCGGGGGTAGCCATAATTGGAACTTAAACTTAATGAATACATGTAATTTGGTTGACATAGACATATGGTTCAATTGGGTTATACTGGGTATTTGAGTCTGACCATCGACAGAGGCTTTCGCATAATTTCGTGTTCCAGGTTAGTAAACCGATTTATTACACAAACATGAAATAACCACTTCATCTTTTAAATGAAATTAGAAAGATTCACAACCCTAGATAGTTTCTTAATATTGAATTTTCTTAAACCTACTTTCGTGCAATTTTATTTACTAGTTTTTAAATTCAAAATCTTCACCATTTCAAATCAATCAATCAACCTGTTAGATACTAGTAATCATTTCACCTCATAAAATTAATAGATTAGATATTAAGTCCTCGTAGGTTCGATATTTTTTATACTACTTAAACGATACGTGCACTTGTGTTATACGCGTGTGATTACGCCGGTCATGCTAGCCAAGGAAAATACCTCAAAACTTTTAACTCGAGGTTCCTCTAGTCAATTAGACTTAAGGATCCTCAAAATCAGTGGCTTACTCTTAAAATTTAGAGTTTCTCACTTATATAAACCCAAGATATGAGAGGTTTTGGTGTAGCAAAATTGTGAGGAATTCTTTGGGTTTATATAGTGCTCCAAAGACAAGAAAATTAATTAAGAATCTGATGTGGGATAAAAGCTAATTTAATCTTAGCCATTGGATCTTAATTTAGTGGTTTAATAAGATTATAAAACCCTAATAAGAGTTTGGGCCGAATTGGAATTCAAAACAAATAACAAAAAAAATTACTATTCATGTTACTATTTATATGAATAGTAATTTTTTTTATTCCAATTCCTAAGCCACTATGGAACCTCATAAATGAGCTATTCAATAATTAAACACATTGAACCATTTATGAACAATTCCTACAGCAATCGTATATGCTGTTATATTTGTACTATGCACTATTAACCATTGATTTCGACTTTGTTGTGTGTGACCTTTTGGGTTCCCCTCAAGTTGGACATGAAATGAATCGTGATAATTTAATGGAATATAAATAATCCTCCGATCAGATGGTCGTTCGATTTCAATGACCAAGGTTGACATCTAGCAACATGTCAAGGCCCCCAAATGAGAAGGAAAGATATATATACCCATTATGTATGCGATTTACATATGATACGGTCACTCGCCTCACTGTATCCCCACCTATTGACCTAGGGTACGGAAAGTGTCTACCCATATGGTCAAATGTATGATGTTGATAGTGTCATGAATCGTGATAACCCAAGAATCTCACATGATTCTTCCGCTGTGGCCATAGTCTCAAGCACTGATCACACATATCAACCCGCAAATTGGAATATTACTCTTATAAGAAAATATTATCCGAGAGAGTGGTGATTCTCTGTTGTATCTTTACAAACTTCATGTGTTTCAAAAAAATGACCCAATCATACCCTTATGACCGGATCTTTTGAACCAGGGAAGGAGAATGTCAAAGTTATTTGATCCACACATAAGATTGTAAAGACCTCAAGTCTAAGGACTAGTCATATAATCGATACATGGAAGTTCTCACAGACACATGGGATAAACACTACATATGAAAACTTTCGGCGGTCAGTTCGATGGACATGAGCAACTCATGCATCCATGTGATATACCAAGCGGACGGATCTCCGCTAGTAGCCTATGAGATCGGCTACCCCACTTAAGGGCGGATCATATCATCATGCTAGTCTCTCCGCTTTATGAACACCCAGATTATTCACAAAACTATTACTATGAATATTTAAGAGTATTGATTCTCATAAGGCGTGGAAGCCATCGTCTTATTACTCCAAGGGCTTTATTATAGTGTTTGATGATTCATATAAGTTATGTAAGACACGTATAATAAAGATTGCCATTTTATTAATTAATGAAAATATTGCAAATACATGTACATATAGCCCATCCCAAGTTGGGTATAGGGCATATCCCTAACAATCTCCCACTTGCACTATAGCCAACTAGTATGAATCTGCACACCATACTCTCGGGTGTGCCTATCATGTTTTTGTTGAGTCAGCCATTTAGTCAGAGAATCTGTAAGATTATCTTCTGTGGGTATTTTCTCTATAATAACTTCTTTTCTCTCAACAATCTCCCTGATGAGATGATATCGCCTGAGTACATGCTTGGATTTCTGGTGGGACCTTGGATCCTTTGATTGAGCTATGGCGCTCGTGTTGTCACAGTACATCGTGACGCCATTCTTTATCGCGGGAAGCACTTCCAGCTCAGTGATGAACGTCTTTATCCAGACTGCTTCTTTAGCTCCCTCAGATGCTACAATATACTCGGCTTCAGTGGTGGAGTCCACTGTAGTTTACTGCTTTGAGCTTTTCCAACTTACAGCACCGCCATTTAAAGTAAACATATATCCTGTTTGCGATCTGTTGTCATCCCTATCTGTCTGAAAGCTCGTATCACAATAACCAATGACTTTCATCTCAGAACAATCTCTGTATGTCAAAAACACATCCTTAGTTCTTCTCAGATACTTAAGGATTGTTTTGACAGCTGCCCAGTATTGCTCACCAGGATTTACCTGATACCTGCTCTTTATGCTAAGAGCATAAGAGACATCAGGTCTTGTACATAGCATGGCGTACATGATCGATCCTATTGCTGAAGCATAAGAGATCCTACTCATACGCTCTCTATCTGAAGAAGTATGTGGACATTGCTCCTTAGATAATTTGATTCCATGACAAGTAGGTAAATTACCTCTTTTGGAATCTTCCATTTTGAATCTTTTCAAAACTTTATCTATGTACGTAGATTGAGAAAGTCCTAACAACCTCTTAGATCTATTACGGTAGATCTTAATGCCGAGGATGTAGGCTGCTTCTCCCAAATCTTTCATGGAGAAATTCTGAGATAACCATTGCTTGGTGGCTTGCATCATGGGAATATCATTCCCGATGATTAATATGTCATCGACATATAATACAAGAAATACAACAGCACTCCCACTACATTTCCTATAAACACAAGGCTCGTCTACATTTTTGATGAAGTCATATTCTTTGATTGTCTCATCAAATGGTATATTCCAACTTCTAGAGGCGTGCTTGAGTCCATAAATGGATCGTTTAAGTTTGCATACTTTATTATGATCATCCTTAGATGCAAACCCCTCAGGTTATGTCATATAGGCTTCCTCTACGAGGTTCCCATTAAGGAAAGCTATTTTGACATCCATCTGCCAAATCTCATAATCAAAGTGTGCAGCTAGTGCCAGTAAAATTCGAATGGACTTTATCATTGCAACAGGCGAGAAGGTTTCCTCATAGTCAATTCCTTGGATTTGTCTATAACCTTTCACCACCAACATAGCCTTATAGGTTTGGATGTTGCCTTCTACATCATTTTTACGCTTGTAAATCCACTTGCAGCCTATGGGTTTTATCCCTTCAGGTGCATCTACCAAGTCCCATACTTGATTCTGATACATATAGTCTATTTCGGATTTCATGGCCTCAAGCCACTTGACTGAATCAATGTCACGCATTGCTTCGTCATAACTGGCGGGATCGTCATTATCAATGACCTGATCATGTTCCTCATAAATATGGAAACCATATCTTTCAGGCTCATGTCTTTCCCTACCAGACCTTCTAAGTTTATAACTTTGTGGTTGTTCCGTCGCTGCCCTTTTTAGGGGCCTGGGGTTTAGTTCTATGTTAGTTTTTTCTTCTCATACCTCATCGAGGTCAAGTATACTCCCACTATATTTCTTGAGAAATAATCCATTCTCTAGAAATTTAGCATTTCGGGAGACAAATGTTCTTTGTTCATTTGGAACGTAGAACACGTATGCTCTTGAGTTCAAGGCATATCCTACAAACTTACATTTAACTGCCCTATCATCCAATTTGTTAGTTTGTGTGAGCTTAACATATGCGTCACATCCCCAAACTCTTAGATAACTAAGACTATGACGTTTCCCAGACCATAACTCATATAGTGTTTGACTAACAGTCTTGGAAGGAACTTGGCTTAATTTGATCATTTTACCAAGTAAACAAGACTCACAAGTTCCATAAGGTTTATATTTGAAGGATCTGAAATACCCATCCTTATGTAGCTTAGTTAATATTGTTTCATTGATATGACCTAAGCGAATGTGCCATAGAAGTGATTCATTGAGATTATTCGAGTTAACGTTGTATATATTAGAGGTTGAACATTCTTTGTAGTTTGTAAGACAAAGATGCCATTATTCAAAATATGATCTCCATATTTTATTTCATTGAAATAAATAGAACATTAATTACAACTTATTAGGCATGAAAAGCCTTTATTACATCAAGAAGAAATTGAAATGAATAGTAATTTTTTTATTCAAAATAAATAACAAAAACAATTACTATTCACGTTACTATTTATATAAATAGTAATTTTTTTATTCCAATCCATAAGCCACTATGGAACCTCATAAATGATTTGTTCAATAATTAAACACATTGAACCATTTATAAACAATTCCTACAGCAATCATATATGTTGTTATATTTGTACTGTGCACTATTAACCATTGATTTCGACTTTATTGTGTGTGACCTTTTGGGTTCCCTTTAAGTTGGACATGAAATGAATCGTGATAATTTAATCGAACATAAATTATCCTTCGATCAGATGGTCGTTCGATTTCAATGACCAAGGTTGACATCTAGCAACATGACAAGGCCCCCAAATGAGAAGGAAAGATATATATACACATTATATATGCGATTTACATATGATACGGTCCCTCGCCTCACTGTATCCCCACCTATTGACCTAGGGTACGGAAAGTGTCTACCCATATGGTCAAATGTATGATGTTGATAGTGTCATAAATCGTGCTAACCCAAGAATCTTACATGATTCTTCCGCTGTGGCCACAGTCTCAAGCACTGATCACACATATCAACCCGCGAATTGGAATATACTCTTATAAGAAAATATTATCCGAGAGAGTGGCGATTCTCTGTTGTATCGTTACAAACTTCATGTGTTTCAACAAATGACCCAATCATACCCTTATGACCGTATCTTTTGAACCTGGGAATGAGAATGTCAAAGTTATTTGATCCACACATAAGATTGTAAAGACCTCAAGTCTAAGGACAAGTCATATAATTGATACATGAAAGTTCTCACTGACACATGGGATAAACACTCCATATGAAAACTTTCGGCGGTCAGTTCGATGGACACGAGCAACTCATGCATCCATGTGATACACCAAGTGGACGGATCTCCGCTAGTAGCCTATGAGATCGGCTACCCCACTTAAGGGCGGATCATATCATCATGCTAGTCTCTCCACTTTGTGAATGCCCAGATTATTCATAAAACTATTACTAGGAATATTTAAGAGTAATGATTCTCATAAGGCGTGGAAGCCATCGTCTTATTACTCCAATGGCTTTATTACAGTGTTTGATGATTCATATAAGTTATGTAAGACACGTATAATAAAGATTGCCATTTTATTAATTAATGAAAATATTACAAATACATGTACATATAACCCATCCACAAGTTGGGTATATGGCATATCCCTAACATGTGAGACCGTGAGCATTGAGTGAGTAAACACTTATGAGGCATTGTGCTTTGAGGATAAAAAAGAGAGTGAGGCCAAACATGTGTGAGATCTTTGCAAGTATGGTTGAGATAGTGGTCATGCGTGATGATGAAGCAGTGAGAGCTAGTGAAAAGAAAATGGATATGGTAATGAAGTTTTTACCTAACATTTTCTCTATTGTTTATATTTTTTCATCGCAGGTACAAATAGTCAAGTGTGATTATTTTATATTCCAAGATCATCATCTAATTGATTTTGTGATAACTATCTATAATGAGGGTTCGGATTCGAGGACAAATCCATTTCAAGAGGGGGTAATGATATGATCCAGGGTACCCTTCATAAAGCCATCAACTGAATTCAATTTGGCTTATTATGTGCTAATTTTTATTCAATCATCAAGTCCAAGACAACCTTCAAACCAATGAACTATATTGAAATATATGAGACTGACACAAGCCAATATAAAAGCAGTTTTGACAAATCAAGCCGAATCAAGTCCAACACCAAAAATTCAGCTAAGATAAAACTTAATGGGCTTAAAACACATAAATTGGGCCTTATTACATGAAGACCACAAAAGTTTGGGAATTTTGTGCAAAATAAATAATTTGGTCATTTTGGGAAAAGTTGCCACCTTCATTGACTTTTAGCATTTTATCTTTGTAGTGATGGTAACCATTTTTGTTGACTTTCCTTAGGTTTTACAAGTTGCCAACTTACACAAATATCTTACTTGGATACTTGTCTTAATTATGGAATGACTATTAAGGGCTTGACCTTTAAATAACCATTGACATTTTTTGGATATTTTCATTTTGTTACCTTTCAAGGGTATTTTAGTAAAATTATATTGTACTATATATTCGTAACTTTGTCTTCCTCAATAATATATCACCATTGTTGAATCCTCAAATAAAAGGCTATGGCCGAAATTTAAGTTAGAGGGAGGGATTACCCATTGTTCAAGCTTTGACTTATCTATGGTGTGGCAACCTTAGTGGCGTCTTCGTACTAGAAGAGCACTACAAGGTATCATCTTAAGGGTTCTTCAAGACAAGTTCTTTGTGGGTATTCTGTATGGTCTTTGAATGATTTTGTTCCTACAAAATCAAATTCATGGTTCTTGGGGTTCTATCTGTTGTTTGGCCTAATCTCCAAGTGAGTTCCTCATCAAGATTGCTCATGGAGTTAGAGGAAGGTTTTGAGTCTCCGACCTAAGGTGCATAGGAAGATGCAGTTCAGGATTGAGAATAGGGAGAATGCTTTCTTATAGTTTGATAATTGACATTCTTTGGGTACAATCATGGATATTTTGGTTGCTAAAGTCATTTAGGATTCATGGTTGGACAGGGTGGCTATGGTGGCTTCTATCATTGATGGGTCTTCTTGGCACTGACGCAAGCTAGGTCAACTAATTTCCTTGAGTTGGGTTATATGCTGTCTTTCGATTATATTCCTAGTAACTGGAGGGAGCATCAGTTGATTTGAGAGGATAACAGTATGTGAGTTTTCTCAGTCAGGAGTATTTGGGAGCCTTTATGGCCCAGGGGTTCTCGGGGGAGTTGGAGTCAGGTCGTGTTGTTTTGAAAGATGGTTCCGAGACATGCTTTCATTCCTTGGTTAGTGATTCAAGGTGGCCTTTATACTCAGGACAGACTGATCGGCTTTGGCATTTCTAATCAGTATACATGTGTATTTTGTCGTAATCCTAGAGATGATGTAGATCCTTTTTTTTCCAATTCTCCATTTCTTCTCGGGTTTGGTCTTCTATTTTGCCTGAATGCGATATTGTTTAGCACTCTTGTGATTGGTAACATATAGTCTCATAGATGGAGTAGTATTGTAGCAATTCATTATGTCATTTAATTGTTCGGCCTGTGTAGTTGTATTCTACTTTATTTGCAGAGAGAGGAATACTCGACTACATGGTAAGCCTCCTCCTAATGTGATTCAAAGTAATATTGTATTTACTGTGCGTACGTGTTCTAGTTTATTAAAAAAAAAGGAAACTATCTTATGTTAATAGATGGCTTCATATTCTTAACATTTGTCCGATGATATTTTTTGAATTTCCTTTGTTTGTTTTGCTAATTGCCTGTTTGGCTCTAGTTGCTTAGCTTGAAGGGCATGTCGTCCTTAGCTTGTTCTCTCTGGGGTACGCCCCTATGCTTTTGTAGTTTCCTTATGGTTAATATACTTACCTAATTCAAAAAAGGATCACCCTGACGCAAATTATGCCCCCCGAGAGAAAACCATTCAACTCTCTATTAATAGACACTGAGACAATATTAGAAGTCATACACTCTTGAATCCAACCCACCAACCTCTCTAAAAACTGAATAGTTCTCAAAACCTCTACCATAAAATCCAACAAACAGTATCATAAACCATCATCAAATCAATCTTAAGAGTAAATCTCATGACCCTACCACTCTGATGATCATTCCTCACCAACTCCTGACATAACAAAATTTTATCACAAATACGATGCCCGTAACAAAAGCAGACTGATTAGGACAAGCCCTCATGGCAATAAGAGCCAAAAACTACAAAGTAAACAAGTACATTAAAAGATATAATCAGATAGATGCCAAGGAAGGTGAAGCCATTTATTATCATAAGATGGTTTCACCTTTCATAAAAAACTAGCACACGTCCGAACAGAAAACACAATATCAATGAGAAGAACACTAAAAACACAAGGAGGCTCATCATGAAAGCCAGCACTCCTCTCCCTCCAGATGTAGTAAATTGAAGCTGCAAACGAAAGTCCAACAAGTAAATGATATAAGGAGCCATTAGTGTATTGATCCATCCAATCAACTGTCTATATCCAAACTGACACGAATCCAACCACTCATGAAATGTTAGATGTCACGGTCAACAACATGGTAGCTAATAAGATCAAAGAAGTAATTATTGGGCTAGCTCAGAGTTTCAAGGCCGGTTACGACAGACAACTAAAAGACACATTAGAGTCATGCAAGGGTTTCAATGGAGTGGACCCAAAGCTATTCCATGTGGCACAATGTGTTATTTATTTTTAATCTATGAGATACATGAAAAATAAAATTTTATTTGTCATAAGAGTGGACACAAAAATAAATAATTTTATGAGATAAAAAAAATTCATATGATGATGTTTATTTTTTTTAAATGCATTGGTCGTAAATTATTCCAGCTTTTTGATTTTATTAGTGTTTTGGGGAATGTAAGGCTCTAAGGCCATTTTAGGAATCAATTACAAATATTGTATTTAAGTTTACTATGTAACTTATGGAACTCATTATCAAAGAGGACATTAAGGTAGTAATTAAGCAATGTTTGGTAAATGTGGATCGTGTCTGTGGGAAACAGTGGTAAGCATATGCGTGATGAGTTCGACAGCGATGTGTAGAGGTAGTTACCACACGAAACCATGTCTTATGAGCCAAAGTGCTAATGTGGTTCGTATTGAGCACACAATTACTTGAAGCATTATATCCATATATTGCGAATGTTATTACCCGATGAGCATAATGTCCACAAGACAATCCATGGAGTCAGAAGTTGAAGACCAATGAATGTCTTGTGTATTTTGTGTATTAATTAGATTAATATAGAAAAACCAAAAAGCTCAGTCAATGCATTAGTTTTGATGTATGTATGTATGTTTATAATTCAAATTGTTTGAATAACATGTCATATAGCATAGGATGTCCACCCATGCATTATAACATGCCATGACATTAATTGCATGTTGATTTAATCTAAGTATAAAAATTATGCAAATTTTTTAAATAGTTAAAATTTAGATTAATACATGCAAATAAATTAAATGGTTTAATTTAAATAAGTTTAAAATTTGGTAATTCGGAAAAAGACGATTGATATGAGACTAGTTATTTATTTTGGTATAAAGGATGGAAGCCCTGATATAATTTCCATAATCGATTCTGAATGGACGGCAGTATGCTCTGCCCTCGAGATACAACTCCACGTACCAAATAAAAATAATATAAGTCACCCATATCTAATTAAATAGTTTAATTAAATAATTATTTAAATCCGAATTTTATTTTAAACTTGAATAATGAACTAACAAAATTTAGAGTTAAAATCGAAATAACTCATTAAAGGGAACACTTAATTAAATTATTTAATTGAGTTATATTAGTTTAGACTAATAAAATTAGTGAACAAAATTTTAAGTCTTAAAATTTTGAGATGTCACTAATAATCCACTAGTATTAATTAGGTTATGGTTTTAGCCGCACACAATCTAAATAAATTATACACTAGGGTAATAGAAACTTTTAACTCTAAATAATGAGTAGGAGAGGGATATATGACAATATATCCCGCGGTCTCCGTTGTTAGTCCGAAAATATAAGATTCAAAAGCTGCCTTAAGACGGTTTTGTTTTCGTCCCCCTATGGATGGTGTCCATTTGGGTCAATATCAAGTTTGGATTCCGAGAGGATAGAAACTCTATATGTATCCAATGCACTGACCTACCATACGGTGACACTTCATTAGTTAAGTTCAAGGATTCCGAAAGAACGGGTTACACTCACAAATGATTAAATGTTAATCGAAATTCCTTGATCAAATCAAACAGTGGTGGGTTAATATAGGAATAAAAGTTATTCCCGCATATATTAATCAATTGAGATTGTCTCGATCAATCATGCAAATACTTGACCTACCATACAACGACGTTTATTTATGGGATGATAGATTTTTGTGGCATAGTAATTATTTCTAGGTTTCTAATTCATTTTACATGGTCTATGCATCATGTTTAATTTTATGTCAAAATATTTGTGATGATTTTAATATGCGATGAATGAGATTTTTGAATGCATGTTTATTTTAAAATTTATCAGCCATTTTTTTTCAATATTTCTATAATTGCTAACGACAAATATACGAGAGAAAGTTATGTTAAAAGAAAAGTAACATGAAAGTTGTCTTGGTCTTTTGAAGATCTTAAATTTCTCCTGAAAGAGAAGTGTCCTCCAGAGCCAAACTGTAAATGACACTCACCAAATGTGGGTACAACCAATGAGAAAACTCACTGCTACTTGCTAGTAGGGATGTTTGACGTTCTTGCTGTAATACATGAACCAATGGCTACAACATCTATGATGATGGAGTCATTGCAAGATATGTTTGGGTATCATTCGGAGCGGTAACTTCATGAGGCTTTGGTCTTAGTAATGATTGCGAAGATGAAATAAGAGACATCCATCCAAGAAAACATCTTGAGGATGATAACCCACTTCACTGTGGCCGCTCCATAGCTAGGTGACCATGATCATGAGGTCTCTTTCGAAGAGTTTCTTATAGTTTAAGAGCAACTATGTTGTTAACAAGTTGATTTTCACTCTTTCATAACTGCTAAATGAGCTCACCTCTTAATAGTCCATACTGATGGATCTTCGTAAGACTAGTGGAGAGGCAAGTGTTGCCGAATCTTTCAAAACTGCAAAGAAGAGAAAGAAAAACTAGAAAGGCTAAGGGTACAGCTACTTGATACATAGAAAGACCTTGCTAAATGTAACTTTACCATGAGAGTCAGGACAGGACAGAGGACGTTGTTTCAGTAAAAACAGTGGGAGTTACCAGTTTTCAATTTTCAAATAATAGTTATTTGAAACAAAGTGTTGTTTATTTTTGTTTTGGCGCAGAAATTTGATTTATGTTTCAAAACTATCACATGATGGTTTTTCCATTTTATTTAATAATTATTATTATTATTTCAAAATTGATTACCAATATGCACAAAAACTAAGAAATAACTAGTATGTGTTAAGAATGTTAACATATAATTCACTGTTTAACACTGAGATTTTAAGGTTGAAATATTCAAAACTAAACGGAAAAGGATTTCTCACGATAACGCATATCTGTGGCACCTCAAACTTGGCCATATTAACCTTGACAAGATAAACAGATTAGTAGAAAATGGATCTTTAAGTCAGTTAAAGGACCACAACTTACCAGTCTACGAGTCTAGTGTAGAAGGTAATATGACCAAGAGATATTTTATTGGAAAAGGGTTAAGAGCCAATTAATCACTAAGTGGTTATGAATATTCATCACATTTATTGACGATTATTCTAGATATGGGCATGTTTTCCTAGTGCAGTATAAATCAGGTACCTTTGAAAAGTTCAAAGAGTATCGTGCTAAGGTTGAGAACCGATAAGGTAAAGACATCAAAATTCAACGATCAGTTCGTGGAGAAGAATACCTCGACAATGAATTCGAGGAGTTCTTAATTGAGCATGGGATGGTATCCCAACTCATAGCACTTGGAACACCACAATTGAATGGTGTTGCAGAAAGTCGAAATCAAACCTACTAGATATGATGGGATCAATGTTTATTGATAGTTCATTACCTAGTTCTTTTTAAAGAGTATACATCACAGACAAGAGACAACAATGTATATCTTGTACGTAGTTCCGTCTAAGTCTATTCTTAAGAAACCTTTAAAGTTACGGAGCGGTCGCAAAGCTAGTTTGAGACATTTTCGTAGATGGAGGTGTCCAACGCATATGGTGAAGAACAAGGCTACAAAGTTGGAGCCGCGTTTAAGGTGTGCCTATTTGTAGGCTATCCTAAAGAGACTACAAGTGGATTCTTTTATAGTATAAGAAGAAATCAAAGTGTTTGTATTTCTTGAGGATGATTATATTGAGAGAATTCACGCATCCCAGTAAAGTGGTACTCGATGATTTATTTTCTGGTTAGACCAATGTATCATCAACAACAGTTGTTGACAATTACAAAATAGATAAAGTGATCATTAAACCATGTCCCCAAAATATGTAACTATTGGTGGGATTTCTTTATCAACCTCACCTTTATAAATCAAATGACATAGCTTACCGTAAAGTGACTTTTCTAGCATTAAAAAAGTCTCATGTTATTACTCACTATTTTAAGTTTAATTATTATTGTTTCAAGTTAATTGTTAAATGTAGTAAGTTCAAATATATTGCTTTTGATTCCAAATTTGTTAGTTATGATTTCATATTTAATTATACCAGTTTCATGCAAATTTTCAAGCATTAAAAGAGTCTCAAGTTATTACCCACTATTTCAAGTTTAATGGTTAAATTCATTGATTTTAAATTTACTGCTTTTGGTTTCAAGTTTGATGGTTACAGTTTCTAGTCTAACATGACCATTTGCAATTTAATGATTAAATGTGAAGATTCATATTTATTGTTATTGGCTGCAAGTTCTAACATATTTCAATTTATTGGTTAATGTTTGCATGTATAGCATTAAAAATCGTAAATTAAGCATTACTAATTACAAGTTAATGGTTAAATATGATTATTTTAGCATTAATTTTATAGTAATAATATATTAAGTAACATCAAGTTATCATTTGATGTTAATAATATATCAATATAGAGTTAATTTCATTACATAATAGTATAAGATCTACTTTGATAAATGAAATTATTAATGTCATTATTGAAGACTGTTATGAATATTACAACAGTTAAAATACTTATAATGAAAAGTAGTGTAACATACCAACTCCACTTTCTTTTCTAAAGGTTTCAATAACATTCAACCACCCTTCTTGCTAAAATGAGTCTCAGGTCACAGGTAGCTTGTATAAAAACATCCCAATAAATATGTAACAAGTTCTTATTCCATTTTGCTTTTCCTTACTTTCCTTTACACTCAGTATCTATAAAATATATAGTAATATAAATATTACAATTTCATAAAGTTTGTATATTTATATTATACGAACTCAATTAAACGGTATAGAAATTCACAAAGATTACAATTTCAGTTCTATGGAAGCAAACTCAAACTAATTAACGAATAATTTCGATAATAGATAGCCACATTTTGCTTTCAATAATAATGAAATTAATTAACTCTATACCATATATTACTCTTTTAGGTGAAGAAATAATGAATCACAGCTTCATGAATTTACAACTCAAATCATGAACAGAGACAAAAGATCATAAACGGAGAGACAACTGAAATATTTCTTCTGTGATCAATCAGGCTATCTTTGTAATTAAAACAATGAGCTGATCAACAAATCAAAAAGAAATACCGTGCTTGTTAAGGAACAAAACGAGAGAGAGAGAGAGAGGGCAACGATCCTGAGGGCTATTGGAAGATGACGGCAGAAATTGGAAGATGATGGCTGAATGGGTAAAAAAGCTTGAGATGAACTTTTTTTATATAGGTTATTCTGTAAATATGTAAGAAGTTAGAGGGTATTTTTGTCCTATATTAATAAGTGGATGGACCTTCCTCTTTCAGTAAGCAGTCAAACTTTATGTTTATTGCTTGTGTAAGCCCCAATTTGGTAATTGAAGAAATTGGGGTCTGGTTGTCGCTCCCTGTGTATCGGAATGGGCGGCATTTTCTGTCCATTTTGATAAATTTTCGTCGAAATACTCATCGGTTAATAGCGGTTGACCCACTCAGAATTCGAAATTGAAATTGATTTCCAGTCGAATTTTACACCTTAATCCTAACCCTAACCTTAATTTAACAAGACTAACTATCTAACTCATCAATTTTAAATTCCCCAATTTGATGCATAAATCCTAATTTTAAAAAGCACATATTTCTTCAATTTTTGTTAGTTTCTCATTAAATTGACCCTCTATAAATCTTACCCATTGTTCAAACAACATTTCCATGTGATTAATTTGTCAAAATCACACCAAATCTTAAACCTAATTATGAAAATTCCATACGTAGGCGCCCTAGGCACTAAGCGTTGGATCCAATCTTGTTAAAAGCGCTGGGCGCTGGGTCCAATCTTGCTAAAGGTGCAAGGAGCACTAAGGCGCAGAGGGTCCTAGGGCCTAGGCGCAAAGGGCACGCCTAAAGACGCAAGGCGCACAACTTTTTGTCATTAACCACACACTTAAAAATTGTATTTTGACTAAAACAATGTCTCACTACAGGTCTAACCATAATACCAAAAAATACCTTTGTTTATGTAGCTTTTAGTCTATAAAGAAGCTCAAGTCGGGACCATCTGTTCAATTTTTAATTCCCTTATATAATTTTTTTTTAAATAAATAGCAATTTTTGGGCTTTCAAGTTTAAGCGTCTGTCTCAAACTGCCTCAGGACACCACAACTCACAGTGTCATGAGGCAAGCCGCCTCAGGCATTTGAGGCGTGTCCGTTGAAAACTCGGCTTGAGGCTATAGCCTCGATGCTCAGCTGGCCGCGAGGCGGCACAAATGGAATTTTCAAAAAATGCTTTTAGCTTTACCTGATCAAGTTATATAGTTACAAATTTGAAAATTATCCACTAACTTGATCTAAATAAGCACAAACGAAGCCGATTTGATGATACATTGAAAAAGTGATTTAATATCTAAAGAGGATTCGCATCATGAGAAATACCTTTCCCGGCACCATAATTAATATGATTCAAAGTGGTCATGTTGGGCTTCTTTCACATGTTAAACTTAGATCATTAACAAGAGTAAATGGATTCAGTCTTTATGTATTTAAAGGCTGTTGGTGGTATAGTGTCATTAAACATAAACTAACATGCAACAAAACGGATCAAAATCAGAATACCAATCAAACTATGCAAAACCCTAAAACTTACAAAATGAAGAAAAACCTGGAAAAATTGATGAAATGCAATCCAAGTCGAGATAGATCTCTGTCCTTAAGAACTTATTAGCCTCGTCTCGGTGCTCTACGGGTTTTGTGGCTAATGTTCTCCCAGGATAACTCGGATTCCTCTTCTTCAAGGGGCACTCCTTAAGAAGATCTTGAACTTGGAAATGGAGGAACTCTTTCTCATACTCAAAAATGAAATTATGAGACTCAAGACTTGTTTTCAAATCTGGAACAGTAGAATGAACCTCCAAAGTCCTTAAAATAGACATGGAATGGTGCCTTAAGGGCACCCTTTGGTTTGGGGTGTAACCCTCCTAAGGGTTATACCCCTTCCATGCACCATTTGGAGCCCAATGAGTGTTATTCTAAATTGGAGGACATGTCCCCTTGGGGTACCATCCAAGGGACATGTCCCTCCTCCATCCAAACACAATAATTAGAGAATTTACAACAATCCCTCATAATTCTCTAAATATTCTTGCAGACACTTGAGAGAGTTTCTGTGAACTAAAGCTGCATCGAAATAGGTAGCTTTCGCCTTGAACATTTCCTAGTGAATGACAATTGGATTTACTGGGCAAACCAGTGACCCGTAGTCTTGAACTGTTTCGTTGTTGGTGTAATCCAAGACAATTCCAACATACAGCTTTACTTCGACCATTTCCCGTTCTACGGTTGTGTTCATTTCGGCCCTGAACAGCGGTCCTGGATTCATCAAGCACTTTAGAGAAATCAGCATGTAAAATCCCATTGAAGCGGCCTCACTTCTTACTTGAAATATGTGATCTACTATTAAGAGGTAATATGCATTTACCCCCATTAGGACTCATCTCCTAATATAGTGATCATTAAAAGCCTTAGCTTATCCTAACCTTGACAGACAGCATTCGGCGTCATTATCGGAATGGGAAAGAGTACAAAACTCTTCAGTACTTGTTTTGAATTACACAAAGTTTCAGTTGTCCCTTTTGAACCTAGATCTTGGGATCTCCAATCAGCTAGGTTGGGTTTCCACAGTGATAATTCTTAATTTATAGGCTTCAAGCCCATTCCCATCGATGACTTCTCAACTTGCTGTCTAGGTAAACCTTTAGTACGTGGATCCGCTAGGTTTTCCTTCGACTTAACAAAATCGATCGATATTATGCCACTTGAGAGCAGTTGACGTATGGTATTATGTCTCCGACGTATGTGTCGAGACTTACCATTATACATTGTATTTTTGGGCTCTCCCAATAGCCGATTGGCTATCACAATGTATGCTTATCGCTGGCACCGGTTTGAGCCAACTAGGAATATCCTCCAAGAAATTTTGAAGCCATTCCGCTTCTTCCGTTGTTTTGTCTAATGATATAAACTCTGATTCCATAGTAGACCGGGCAATGCATGTTTTCCTCGAGGATTTCCATGACACGGCTGCATTACCAAGTGTGAAAACAAATCCACTCGTAGATTTGGAATCCACTGTATCAGATACCCAGTTAGCATCGATGTATTCCTCTATAACAGCACGATATCTCGCATAATGTAGCCCATATTTTGAAGTTTCTCTCAAATACCTCAAAACTCTTACAATGGCTTTCCAGTGGTTATGTCCTGGATTACTCATATATCTGCTAAGCATGTTCACAACTTGAGCGATATCAGGTCATGTGCAATTCGTGAGATACATCAGACTTCCGATGATTCTCGAATACTCTAATTACGATACGCTTGAGCCAGTATTCTTTGATAGATGAAGAGTTAGGTCTACAGGAGTTCTAGCCACATTTAGATCTCCTTTGTTATATTTCTCAAGTATCTTCTCAATATTATGAGTATAAGATAATATATATCCTTCTGATGTTCTAGAAATCTTAATTCCTAGGATAACATCAGCTACTCCTAAATCTTTCATATCAAATCTGCTGGATAACACTCTCTTGGTAGATAGAATCATTTCATGATTACTACCAATTATCAGCATATCGTCTACATAGAGACACACGATGACATATCTTTTTTTAGTTGACTTCGTGTACACACATTTATCACACTCATTGGTTTTGAACCCACTTGACAACATCTCTTTGTCAAATTTCTCATGCGATTGTTTAGGTGCTTGCTTTAATCCGTACAAGGATTTTACAAGTTTGCACACTTTTTGTTCTTGTCCATGAACATTAAACCCTCCTTGTTGTTGTTGGACAGTTATGACCCATAACGTCACTATTTGTACAGATCATGGTGTTGTTGTACAAATTAACTTTATGACAAATGAGATTGCTCTTTTATCATTTGTGATTAGATCACCAAGATGTATAAATGATAGAAGGTCCATATGATTATATCCGGATTGAGATGATATGAGATTGAGATGATATGAGACAGTATCAATCCATGAAGGATTAATCATTAAATATTCATAGTCAGAGTATTATCGAGATTGGACATCGATAATGCGGAAAAGACTAGTATTACACGTGTGCGCGTTTGAGGGCATAACGGTATAGTTCTCATATATTTGGGTATAGGATACTCATGCAAGTGTAATAGGAGGTTGTGTTTACCGATGGTACGGGAACAGCTTCGCTCTGGATAGACCCCTCGAAATTCCATTGGTAGTATGACTATGTGTCTATGGAAGTCCGAAATCATGGTAGGTGTATTTGGTCTTAACCTGAGACTTGCACCACTAATACTTGCGACAATCAATATGTTTTGGTTTTGGTCGTCCAGGGCTTTAACAGGTTCTGTGTACGCCTCTTCTGGGTATATTGAGAATCGTAGTGTATTGGGTGTGATGTCGAGATGGAAGTATCACTCTAGTCATAGTGGAGATGATTATCACGTTGGATACGGAACTGGTGCTCTTATATGCTGCAGCTATCGGGATATTATGACTAGGTCATGTTTATCCGATTATAGAGACTAGTTACAATAGATCTGATATGTGTTTCGTACGGGGCAAACACAATTTCAGCCCCAGGCCTAGCACGTGACATCTGATGCTGGATTGAAATACGCAATACTATGTATACTACGCCTGATATAGATCACATATTCCTGTAAGGATATTTCTGGAGAATTGGGTAGGCATGGCGCTTTGCTAGAAGCCAACCTTGTCTTGTAAATCGGTACAAACATAGTACTAGGTACTTACGTGTTTGGATAGTCCGACGACCGGATTTACTGCCAACATATCAGGGGATCTCATGGGTCACTTCCCAAAGATTCACTGATGACGTATGACTCGCACTTTATTAATCTTGGATTAATTAGATGAGAGAGAAAATTAATCTGTGATTAATTACGGATATATTTTATCTGGGATAAAATATTATTTAAGGAGAGAGAGCGATTAATTTGGAATTAATCGATAAAATAATATATTCGATATATTATACGAAATTGGATTTCGACGCGGAATTGAAATTAGATTTTAATTCGGGCAAATGAGTTAATTTAGAATTAATTCGTTAGCGACGTGAATAGTGATTTTGCTATGCATAATTATTTAATTACGTCGCAACAAAAAAATCGTTAATTTAGAATTAGCGAACCCGAGCCCAAGAGTGTTTACGGGCGCACTCGCTTTGCGAATTTAATCGCGGCCCACAAGTCACATCAAGCGTCAAATCACTAGTCAATCGATTGATGTGATGTCTAGTCACTTTGAGTGATTTGACAACTTGTCATTGTGATTGATAGTGGTAGTTGGCAAAGCTTTAATTGCTTTGACTTTTTGGTAGCAAAATTGGTATTAGAATTTTGGAAAATGAATTACCAATTTTTTTACAACAACACTTTTTTCTCTTTCTCTTCCTCTCTCTCTCGCCCAAGGGGCATTCTTCCTTCTTCATCTTTCTGGTTTCACCGTGAGCCATGGAGAAGCAATAGGAAATTTTGTGGCAAAATTTCCGGAGTGCTAGCACGCTTTCGGGGTCTTGCAAATGTGATAGGGAAACCGCATCTGTGAGCATGGAATCACATCGCAAAGCTTGGAGCTTGGAGATCCTTCCATGGCTGAATCTTGGAGAGCCAAAAACTGCCACTGCCGTGAGCCACCTTGGAGGGGAAAAGAGTTTTTGTTCTTCGTCGCATCGCTCAACCGATCATTGTGAGTATTATGCACCTCCTTGATGTATTCACATGTATGTTTCAATGCTTAATTGATCCTTGGGACCTTAGAGAAACCCAACAATGGTTCAGAGTCAATATTGAACATGAAACTTTTTAGGGTTAAAATTGGGTAAAATTAATTTGAGCATGATTTGATTAAATTGTTTGATTGAGTATGCTTAAATGATGTTTAATTGAAGTTGTGCATGATCAATTTCATAAAATTTGATTGGATCAATTTTTCCCCAATTTATGAGGCTTGGCCGAATCTTAGAGATACCCTAATGTCTTGGTATTTTTTGTTTCGTTGATCATTGGATGACTTGAAACGATTGGGTAATGTTGATTTGTAATTCAATTGGATTGAAACCGAATTGGACATTAAAATCCCCAAAATGCTGAGAGCTTACTAGATGAAATGGGTTTGATTTTTTATTAAAATGTGTTGGACATGTTTTGATGTTAATGAGCATAATTAATTAGGCTAATTGATGTTTTGGAAATGTTAATTTGGGTAATTAATTATGGCTTACACTTTGAGTAATTAAATTGTGAAATTGGAATTTAATTATGTTGGGCCAAATTTGGAATTGGGCTTAAAAGTTGTAATTGGGCTTAAATGGGCTTGGTTGTGCCAAGATTGGTTTAGGCTAAATTGGTTGGATCCAATTGGCCCCAAAACCGTATCCATAAAGTCCAATTATGACTCAATGGACCTTTAATATTTTAATTGGGCCTAAATTGGTTTCTTGGCTTATAAGGGTGATTCCTTAAATGGGCTTTGGTATTTGGGTTTGACCCATATTGACCAAAAGTTCATGCCTTAGAAATTAATTAAAAGCCCATTGGACTTTAAATTAAATTGACATTGGATGTTAACCGGGCTTTGAGACCCGTAACGATTAGATTTGGAATCTAAGTCGTAAAGGTTCGTTAATAAAGTGTAATATTTAATTTGGAATTAAATAAAGAATTAGTATTAAATACAAATTAAATTGGATTTAATGTTGTAGTTTAATTTAATTCAAGAATTCGTACTTTGAGTACTTATTCGTTAAACGAGTTGGACTCGCGCAAAATCAAATCGTTGTTTGAACATTGGATGGTCATTTATATTCAGATTAATTAATTGGATTAGATTGATTGATAACATGCTTGTGTGAATACATGGTTGCGATGTATAATAATGTATACCGGATGGATATTAGATGGGTGGGGCAATTTTGGAAATTGTTGTAATAAATTTAGAATTTATTAATTGGACCTGCGTGTCCAGCCTATTACCTCCTTACTCTATGTATTTCTCTTCTCACTTATTCCCCTCAATGTAAATGAGGTTTCTTTAGAAGTGTTATGTAACGGGTAGAAGTTATACTTGTGCTAGCGAGAGAGAGGAAATGGAGAGATTTGTTCTAGGAACAATGTGATGAGTATACATTCGCATATCATTATTATTTTATTTTACGCGCCTTATTATGTGTTTAGAATGCATGTTTAAGGGTGTATGATGACGAGACCTTAACAAAGATAATAAATTGGTTGCCAATTTGCACGCGAAAAACCCTCAAATAATATTAAGCTTTTTTCCTTCCATTTAGTGATTCTTACTCAAGATCCAAGACTGGCATTGGTTGTTGGCCAAAGTCAAGGCCTTTGTCCGTCGAGGATGTGTTTGAGTCATGAAGGCTTTGTTCCATATCGGTGTCTTGTCCAAGTTGTGATTTGTTGGCCAAAGTCAAGATCACTTCTTGTCCATTGACATTGATTACGAAGCTTTCCCAAGGTCAATGGGTCACGCTTAACTGGGATCACTAAGTTTGTTGTGCCAAAGCCAAGGCTTAGTTGATTCAGAGGAAAAATGTTAGGTAATATATTGGATATATTAGCATATATAAGATATATGTTTCGGACTTGGATGTCCCCCTACTGGATCTAGGAATTGGATGGGATCCAATTGATCTTATAGATCTACCTAGTTAATTATCATACAATTTGTTGGCCAAAGTCAAGATTGTGTGTTATTTAACAGGATCCTAACCCACTAGGAAACAAGGTTTTCCGAGTACTCCACAAAAGGTTAGAGGCTCGTCGAAAAATAGTAGGAGGCAAGTATTAAATTTGCAATATTCGTTTAGTTACTTGCCATACGCGCTCAATTCAAATATTTCGTCAAATAAATTATTTATTAGTTGGACTAATATTTAATTGTTGTTTTAAAACAGTTGGACTGTATTCAAACTATTTCATTTATAGTTGATTATATAATTGGATTATTGTTATCAATATATTTGAATTAATCATTTCATTAATAGTTGATTTTATAATTGGATTATAGTAATCAATATAATTGAATTTAACCTATTAAATTATAGTTGATTATATAGTTGGACTATAGTAATCATTATAATTAATAGTACCTAAAATCGTTGATTAAATAGTTGGACTATTAGAATCAAGATAAAATTGAAAGATTAGTGTTAAAACATAATCCTGGGTGAAAATGTATTTAAACGACTTTAATTTTCAAATTGGGAATAAAGTTTCAGGATGGTCCTGGAAACTAAGAAGTTACTTTATTAGATAAAATAACATCTTAAGCCTAAGCTTGGAGTTAAGCAAATAGTAGAACATGATATTTGGAATATTCATGTGATGATAACTTTAGTGCTTAATCCATTAAACTTGCCAAATAGACTCATTAATTTCTTAATCAGAACTAAGGATTAGATCCTTAAAGTATGATAATGAAATTGAAGGATCTTCATAGATCAATTCTTAGATCTTAGAAGTACTAAAATTGCAATAGTAAGCTCTTGGAGAGTTATTGTCTATTCTCAAGGAGACAAAGCCAAAGTTTGCAATAAGGCAAGAAGCGCAAGGCGTACCTTACTTCAACATCCCAGAAGGCTAAGGCTAGGCCGAAGGCTTCTGGAGTGTGGAAAAGGGCAAAGGTAAAATCATTATAATCTTCTGGGAAGACAAAGGACATATCCCAAAATGTCTGCCTAAATTGTGGTAAACGGGATCGCGGAAGCGTGACTGCCGTATGGACAAGGCAGACATGAAGGAATTGAAGACGGGCAAGGCTCTGACTTCAAATATGTTTGTCATAAATATGTTCACTACTAGTATTAAAATTGGATTTTAGATACTGAGTGTGGTATATAAATGGGTACTGATGTGCAGAACTGCTATGAGCAGGATACTGACTTCAATTGAGATTAATCTGCGAATCGGAAATGGGATGAAAATCGATGTTTTAACCGTAAAGACATAAGTTTAGGAACTACCCTTCGGGTGTGTACTTAAATTAGGAAACTGTTAGAATGTAACTAGTTTGACTAGAAACATTATCTCTATATCAGTGTTTAACTTGTTGCGGGTATACCTTTATATTCTAGAACACTAAAGTGTTTTATTTTATAAAGATGATATTGAGATAAAAACATTAGATGTGAATAACAATATTTATATTTTGAATATAAATAAATCTCAAACATATAATACGACAAACAAATAGCTCAAATTGACTTGATCAGATGAGATTTATTTGTGGCATTGTTGTCTAGGACACAATTAAACAAGACTCGTATATCCACACTTTTGAAGAGTGGGTACTAGGACTAATTTGATTCCAATCAAATAAAGTCTACGAATTTAGTTCATTGGGCAAAGTGCCTAAAACACTATTTACTTGGTAAAAGTGCTAGTGCCACCGATCTGTAAGCCCTTGTTCATAGTGACGTAGGTGGGCCCATGTCTAGCTAGGCTAGAGGTGGATATGAATATATTTCGTGACCTTTACAGATGTGGCATCGCGTTATGGTTATGTGTCTCTTTTGAAACATAAATCGAAAACTTTTAAAGTTTCGACACGAAATAAACAAACAGATCGGCTAAAGAATTAAAACATCACGGTTAGACCATGATGAAAATACTTAAGCAATAAGTTTCTCAAATACTTGAAAGAGTATAGTATTCTTTCAATAAGGACTCCTCCCGGAACACGTCAGTTTGACGGTGTATCTAAACGGAGAAACCGAATTTTGTTAGACATGATAAGGTTAATCATGAGTCGCTCTGAGCTACCATTTCCTTCAACGGATACGCATTAACAGTGCAAAACTTATTTTGAATGAGGTTCCATAAAAATCTGTTTGACAGATTTCATATTAGACATGAACAGGAAGGAAACCAGGTTTCTCATTCCTGAAGATTTGGGTATGCAAGGCATATGTTTGGATGATGCCAAAC